>JAOYMZ010074128.1:0-11945 GCA_025802335.1 Pinguicula primuliflora | reverse complement strand
GGGGAGACTGACGGAGAACTGCTTACTGAGCTTGCTTATTCGAGTGAAGAGGAACATGTCTCTAAGTCCTTGGTTTGCATCCATTCATTAAGTATTCAACCAGACCAGGACAAACAGCTAGAGCAATGCTCTAACATTTTTCATATGCGCTGCAAGGTTAAGGGAAAGACCTGCCTTGTGATCGTAGATGGGGGGAGTTGTACTAACTATCTTACCAAGAGTTTAGCCTTCAAGCTGGGACTAACGCAAAGGAAGCACCCCCAACCCTACAAACTGCTGTGGCTCGATGAGCGTGGTGAGATTTCAGTGCAATATCAGGCACAAGTGCTGCTAGAGATTGGCGGAGTGATCCGCGAAGATGTTTTATGTGATGTTGTGGATGTGAGCGCATGTCATGTGCTGTTGGGGCGCCCTTGGGAGTTTGATATGCGCACCCACATGGATGGCTACACCAATGAGTACTCCCTTATGTAGAAGGACACGAAGTACACCCTTCCACCGCTTTCACCTCGTGCAGTACTAGAGTCTCAACATAGGATGCTGAATGAACGAGAGAGAGAGAGAGAAAAGGCAAGAAAGTGAGTTGAAAAAGCCAAAAGAGAGCGGGGGTCTGGAGAGAGAAAAAAATGTGAGTGAGAGACCGAGAGAAAAGTCGAAAGCTAGTGAGAAAAAAGGCAACTTTTATGCAACAATGGGCGATCTTGGGAGGGCACTAAATTCCCGAATCCCCTTATTTTTGATAGTCTTTCGAGAACTATGCTTAACTAACGCCTCTTCTGTTTCGGATCTTCCCGGTGCGGTGAAGTTTGTTTGGCAGGATTTTTAGGACGTGTTCCCTGACACCCTACCCGATGGATTGTTGCCATTGCGCGGAATCGAACACCAAATTGATTTTGTCCCAGATTCGGTCATTCCCAACCATCCAGCCTATAAAGCCAATCCCAAAGAGATCCGAGAGCTCCAAAGGCAGGTGGAAGAACATCTGGCTATAGGTAAAATTCGAGAGTCCCTTTCTCCTTGTGCTGTTCCTGAGATTCTTGTTCTCGATTTCGCGTTTATAATCCCGCACGCATAAGGATTCACATCATATATTGACACAGTGTCCCATCAACCTGAAGCCGGAAATCAGCCTGGGTCTTCACTGTGTTATCCAAGGGGTCAGTTTCCATATGCCTAGCAGCCATCCGCCTCTGCATATGTGCATGGTGGAAGTTGAAGAAGTTTATGGTCTCTGCTGCGTAAGCTTTAATAGGGAGACACGGCTCTCTACCCGCCACCCTGGCTGCTGTAAAAACTTCTGCATTTCTAGCACACCAAAGTCGTCAGCACGCTGTTGCAAAAAGCACTTGCCACTCAGAAAGATTGTTAGACCGGGATAGATTAAACAGTATCCACTCCTGATTTGACGTTTGGGCATAAAAGGAAGGTGAGAGGTTTGGATGTAGGGTCATCCAGTGCTCAGAGCACCTATAACAATCCTGAAGGATATGAAGGGATATTTCCTCATGCGAGCAGATGTGACAACAATTCGAGGAAGATATCCCTTGTCTATGTCATTCATAGTCGGTCCATAGGGCATTATGACAAAGTTTCCATAAGAACATCTTAATGTTCTCAGGAAGATGGAGGTTCCAAATGCGGTCCCAAAGGGGCTTGTCTGGATTGTTATGCTGCCCGAATTTGAGATTGATTGCCGAGGCACAAGTATACTGTCCTGTCAGTGTGTGGTTCCAGATGAGCCTGTCTGTCCCTGCCCCGTCGCATGGTGGTATTAGTGTAACCATTTTTGTAATAAGCACCCCGGGTATCAGTCTGGCAAGCCTCGGAATGTCCCAATCACCTGAAAAATTTAGAAAGTCTGCCATAGGTAACAGAAGATCATTAGAAGAAATGGGAATTAGTGCAGAAGAAAGCAAAGGTTTGGAGAAAAGGTGCCACACATCCGTCCAGAAATGTGTATGGCGCCCATCTCCTAATAACCAAGTTGAATTAACACCAATAATCCCTGCCAGATGAGCTAGATGCAACCGAAGGTGTGACCATCCTCGGGTACCAGAATTATCCAGGCTGACTAGAAACGCCCTTGAGAGATTATATTTTGCAGCAAACAAGGTGGTCCAGAGTTTTGGAACCCCCGAGAAGAGTTCCCAAGCAAGCTTGAGCATGAAAGCTTGGTTTACATCCTTGAATGATCGCAGCCCAATCCTATGTGCTCTTTAGGTAGACAAGCCACTTCCCAATTGACCATTGCCTGCTTACATTCAACTTACATGCCTCCCCATAGAAAAGTACGAATGACCTTGTCCATCTCTAATCCTATAGCAATGGGCAAGGATGCCGATTGCATCTGGAAGAGAGTATGGCAGCAAGCACAATATTGCAGAGAACTAGCCGGCCTGACATTGAAATATGCCTTGTGCTACATGTTGAATCTCTCTTTACCATTTTTAATAGGACCCTCTCGTGCGTGGCCCTTGTGACCATTCCACGTAAAATCGGGACTCCCAGGTAGGCAACAAGATCATCTATCCTGGTAATTCCTAGTGTCATCTCGATATCAGCCGCCAATACTGGATCAATTCTTGGTGTAACCCAAAAGACTGACTTCTGAGTATTAATAGTTTGGCCAGAGGCTGCGCCAAAAATGTCCAACACCTCCTTGATTAAGAATGCCTGCTGAACTGAAGCTTCTGCAAATAGAATAAGATCGTCAACAAATAATAAGTGTGTGAGATGCCATTTACCTCGCCCAAAAGTGAGAAGCTTCCATTTTCCTTTCTCCAACGCATCATGAATAAGTTGGGAGAGCCTATCCATACACAGTATGAATAGATACGGAGATACTGGATCCCCTTAATGAACCCCACGCCTTGGCTTAATTTATGATCCTATTATCCCATCCCAAATGATTTGGGTTGACCCTGTCTCAAGGGATGACAGAATCACTCTAGAGAGGTACGTGGGGATGTGAGCATCTGTAAGAGTGTCTTTGATGAAGCCCCAGTCGACCTTGTCAAAGGCTTTGGCTAGGTCGAACATTACGACCATGAACTGTTTTTTACCCTTATTAGTACGAATAGAATTAACCGCTTCCTGAGCTGCAATAATGCTTTTAGAAATGGCCCTCCCCTGTGGTTGGACTGGCTCGATGAGATAAGGAGCGACATTACAGGCTTTAGACGGTTGGCAATCAGCTTAGTAACAATTTTGCTGCAAATGTTTATTAGGCTGATAAGCCTAAATTGACCAAAAACTTCAGGGTTGGTTACTTTCGGGATGAGAGATATTATTCCTTTGTTGACTGCACTCGGAACTACGCCTTCCTTAAATACCTGCAAAACAAAAGATGTTAAAGACTCTGAAACAATCTCCCAATTGTGCTGAAAAAAGCCGCAGGTGAACTCGTTCGGCCCTGGTGCCTTGTCTGGGGACATGTCAAAGAGAGCCTTTTTAATTTCTGCACGGTCTACTTCTCTCTCAAGTGCTGCCATTTGTTCTGGAGGGATAGCCGGGAAACAATTAGCTATCGGAAAACCAGAATAGATGCTTGAGTGAACGTCCCCTGCACCAAAAGTTTTGCCGAAGTATTTTGTGACTTCTTGAACCAGAATACTCTGGTCCGTACACCAAGAAAGATCCGCCAGCTGAATACATCTAGTGTACGGAGCATTGCATCATTGTTTGTGTAAGGAGTGGAAATATGATGTGGATCGGTCCCCCAGTGTGACCCAATTGCACCTAGAATTTTGCTTTCTTAGCAGTTCTTCTCGAGAAAGAATTTCCTCTAAGTCTGAGAGCAGTTTGAACTCTAAATCACACAAATATTTTGACGGGTGCTTAGGGATGGCTTGCTTCAGTCCCGCTATACGGTGGTTCAGCCTTCGTTTCTGCTTATAAATGTCTCTAAAATGGTTCACCTTCCACTCCGGTATGCATAGATAAAGTTTTTGCAGTGCCTCCAAGAGCTAAAAGGAAGTGTTACAATGTTGCCTTAGCCAACCTTTCCACTCCTTGTGCTTCTCCCACGATGTTTGATATCTGAAGGTGGGTGTAGCAGGATCGACATGCTCGGGAGAGCGACACAAGAGATATAACGGAGAGTGGTCTGAAGCAATTCTCGGTAGATGTTGTACTCCACATGAGCCAAAAACAGAGACAAAATAGTTTTTTTCATACATACTCTACCGTAACTAGACTTCAAGCATCTTTTTTACTTAAAGCCAATTAAGACCAGTTTTGTGCAACTTCTAAAAATCTTACTTGTGTTTTTAATTGAACAAGTAGAAAAAGTATATGAAAATGTAAAAAAAAAAATATTTACTCACAATAGGAACTTAGTCTTTTAATATAATAATATTTCCTCCATAAATCCCTAGTGAAAAATTCCGACGAAATCCCTAGCGAAAAATTCCGACGAAAATCCACCTGAAATAACCTGCTGAATGGAAATTGATCTACCTGAAAGGGTTCTGCACATGGCAGTGGATCCTAATCCTGCCACTCTGAAAGTTAAAAACAAAGAAAGCTCGATTCAGTCTCACAAATTTGTGAAATCGGGAAGTTGTATAGATGAAGGAAGCAAATCGAGGGGAGGTTAGAAGGCTTAAACCCTCAATTTCAAGGAGACTTTTCTGCAAGGTTTACAAAGCTCACACCCTCGGGCTCAATTTCAAGGTTTGCACGCTACGCCTATAACCCTCTCTGAACAAGATGTCACTCATGGAATTATTGATGGTATACTTTCTATATATTTTTCCCCTGAAGTGCATCACAAGATAACAAAAAACCTGGAATTTAGTCTCATCTTTAAACCTTTGGGTAGAACTTTTAATTACAGGACTCTCTATCAGAAACTCATGGATCTATGGAAAACCAAAGGAAATATCCATCTTATGGACTTTGCATAGGGTTTTACACTGTTGAAATTAGATGGTGTTGCTGATTATACTAAGATACTCACAGGTGGTCCATATCAGATTCTGGGGCATTATTTGAATATTCACCCATGGGAAAGAAATTTTAATGCTAAGGAAAGGAAACTGTCATCCATTTTCATCTGGTTGTGGATCCCTGGATTACCCCCTAACTTCTTTTAAGAAGATCTTTTTCGAGCAATAGTATCCCCCATTGGTAGCTTTCTTAAAGCAGATGATAACACCAAGCAGGCAGAAAAGGGGTCATTTTGCTCGAGTGGCTGTGAAAATAGACCTAGGTAAGCCTCTAATTCTGAACATGTATATAGATGGCATTGTCTATGCTGTGCAGTATGAAGATCTTTACTATATATGCTTCGAATGTGGCCGTTATGGACACCAAAATGAGATATGTACTTATGGAGTTAAAGGAGATAAAAGCCAGGTAACTACTGGGGAAAGCAAAGAACATCTGGTGGAGAAAACACAAACCATGTTGAGGATGGAACACCTGAGGAAGAATGTACTAAAAGGAGGGTCGAGTGAGATAAAGAATCAGAGCCAAGAAAATTGGAGTAGTCTCTTATCTAGAGATGCTCAGAATGATATCAATAAAGGCAATAATAAGCAAGGTATGAACTTGAATACACAACAAAACGACCATAAACCATCTTTGGCAGAACATGGCCCGTGGTTAATGGTCGAAAAAAGGGGAAGGCGAGTGCAGAATCCACTGAACTGGTCTAGCAGAGGAAATGGGAAAATACAGTTGACATGGGGAAAAATGCTGTAGGAAATCAAGGTGCGGAGTCAGGCAAACGTTCAGGATACTCTGCTACAAATAAAACCATGACAAGCAGATTTACAGTGCTAGCAGAAGACCACCTGGAAGGACCCATAGAGCTGCCTAATCTGGTTAAAATTTCCAATCCATTAAATTTTGTAACTTCTAAATTTGATACTGACTTTTCGGTACTTGCAGGTTCCAGTCAGTCAATCAAGAGGAAAACCGTGAAAACCACAAAGGAGCCACAGTATAAACCTGTCACCAACAAGCGCCAGCATCAAGAAATCTCCCCAGTTATCATAAATGACAAATCTTCTTCACAGGATGTTAATCAAACCATCAGCAACCCTACTCTGGTGCAACAGGAAGGTGTTCCCAACCCGGATCAACCTATGGATTTGATATTCTCATCAATCAAACCCCCTGATCTAGAACAATCGGAGGATCACTCTGCTGTTAATGTTCTGCATCCAAATGGGCTTAAAACTTCCTCCTCATTATACAACGGGGAGATAGATCCTGGTCCTCATGATATATAGGTTCTTATGTGGGAAAACAAGGCATCTGAAGTTTAAACCTCCTTCAAATGCGACCTTGGGACTAGACCTCACAGAAGATATGCAACACGATCATTCAGGTGATTTAGAAATACCTGTGGCACAGGAAACTGAGGTAACTGCTACCGGTAATTGAAAGATCTTGTCAAACATTTCTAATTCTACATATTTGTTTTAATGTCTATACGTTTATTAAGCTGAAATTGCCAAGGTATGGCCTACTATAAAACTCTAGCTACTTTAGACTATTTTGTATAGTTATATAAGATAGATGTAGCAATGATATTGGAGCCTAAAATCAGTGGAAATGAAGTTGATAGAATTGTACGTCTGACTTGCTTTCCATTCTCACATCGTATTGAATCAGTTGGTTTTGCAGGAGGCAGCTGGATCCTCTGGAAAGCAGGTGTAAAAGTTCAAGTTTTAGTTAATAATTGGCAGTACTTAGCTACTTGCATACTTGCATCACTATATCAGATTCTATGTCTTTTATATTTGCGACTGTTTATGGTAGTCCTTAGGCATTGACCAGACGGGGGTTGTGGTATGCCCTTCAGGGATTGGCGGGAAACATTACTCAACCTTAGATCCTGCTGGGGTATTTTTATGCTTTTCTAGACTCAATAGAAAAATTAGGAGGTAAACTATCTAAAGGTTGTCCATTTTTCCAATCCCTAATTCGAACTTGTTGTTTGGTGGATGCAGGTTTTACAGGCTCTCGGTTTACTTGGAAGCGAGGAACTTGTTTTGAATGTCTTGAAAGAATGCTGTATAATCAGACAGCCATCCCCTATTTTGAACATATCTCAGTCAATCACACAGCAAGATTATCCTCGTATCATTGTGCTCTGATAGTTACACTGACCAAATCTCAAGAAGAGCTACCTAAGTCATCCTCCCTCTGATATCTAACACGCTGGGAGTTATATCCAAAATGGAATCGGTGGCTGCAAAATATATGGAACACAGAATGCACTTATCAGGATTCCGTGCCAAAGTTTATAGGTCAGATTGGAGAGTGGAAAAACATCTTTGGTGATCTCAATAAGAAGGAAAGATAGGTCCTTGGCAGAATTGAGGGAATTCATTGTGTGCAAGGGCAGAGGATACATCCTGGTCTTCGAAAATAGGAATATAAACTCCATTTGCAACTAGAGGAAATCCTTTGTCAGGAATTTGAACTCAAACTCCAAAACAAAAAGGCTGCATGGATGGTAAATGGAGATAGAACCACAAAAGCTTTTCACTCAATGAAAAGGACGAAGAAAAGTCTGAATGTAGTGCAGAAAATCCAACTATTGAATGGAACCTGGTCTACTGATAAATCTTAAATTACGAAGCAGATAACTGGATTCTATACTACCCTGTATCAGAAAAATAGGCCTCAACCAATATTACGTTATCCGGTGGCAAATTTATTCCCTATCATGTCTGCCTATTCTCCAAGGACTCTTACTCAGGAAGTTACAGATGAGGAAATCAGGAAAGCTGCATTTGACATGGATGCCCTGAAAGCTGCAGGGCCTGATGGGCTGAATCCATCCTTCTACCAACATAATTGGGATTTGGTACACCCATCACTATGCAAAATGGCGCAGAATGCTTTTGATTATGGTCAGATGGATCCGATACTGAATAAGGGAGTAATTGTTCTAACTCGAAGATCAAGACTCCAGCTCAAATAATGCACTTTCGGCCTATTACGCTGATTAATGTAGGAGCTAAGGTCATCACTAAGCTCATTGGAAACCGGCTGGGTAAAGTCATGCCAGAGCTGGCTTTGTTGACACAAACAAGCTACATTAAAGGACGACATATAGTGGAGAATATAGCAGCTGTCCTAGAAGCTGTACATGTAATTCAAGGTCCAAAGAAGAGGAAGAAATGGATGGCTATCAAAGTGGATTTGTCAAAAGCTTTTGACACACTTCGGTGGGATTTCATTAAAGATACTCTAAGCCAAACAGGTATTCCGAGTAAGCTTAACAAGATTATCCTAAGTTCTCTAGAGAGTTGTAGTGTTCAAGTGGTATGGAATGGCGCAAAAGGAGAAAGCTTCAAACCTTCCAGGGGAGTGTGTCTAGGAGATCCAATCTCCCCATATCTATTTGTGCTGTGTATGGAGAGGCTTTCTCATTTAATAAACTCTTTTGTGAACGAATTGAGATGGAAACCTATAGTATTTGGCAATTTCAACTGTCTCACATTATGTTTGCTGATGATCTTGTATTGTTTGGAGAAGCATCTACTGACCAAGCTCAGGTTATCCGAGAGATTCTGACAGTTTTTGCAGCATACTCTGGATTACATATTAATGAATAGAAGTCAAACATTCTCCTACTAGACAGCCTTCATCCAACTGAGAAGCAAAATATATGTGATGTACTGAAGATTAAGCAAACAGCTAGCTTTGGAACTTACTTAGGTACTGAACTTCACAAGGGCAGAGCAAAAAGAACACACTTCACAGGATTGATCAATAAAATTAGAAACAAAGTAGCCTCTTGGAATGCAAGGGGAATATCCATGGCAGAGAGAAATATTCTTTGTAAAACAGTTCTGGGAAGCTTGCCTATATATGTTATGCAATCAACAGTGCTACCGAAGTCCATAACTGCTGAAATGGATAAGATCACTCGGTCGTTCCTATGGGGAGACAGGTCAGAAGACCGTAAGGAACATAAGGTTTCATGGACTACAATTTGTCAGCCTAAGGATAGAGGGAGACTGGGCATTAGACAGATGCAGGATCATAATATTGCACTGATCCTTAAACTAGCCTGGGACCTCATCTCCCCGCAGCCAAAACTCTAGAGACAACTCGTTATTGCCAAATACAATCTACAGCATGTGAATTTGGCAACCAACCTTCCAATTAGAGTAGGGTCTCCACTTTGCAAACAGTTATAAAGAATCTGGCATATTCTCATTTCTAGTATTGCCTGGCAATTGGGTGATGGTCAGACATGTAACTTTTGAAGGGATAAATGGCTCCCTTCGGGAACAATCTTATCAAACTATGTAAGGTCAAATGAAATCATTAATCTTAATGCACTAACATGTTCTTTTATCCTACCTACAGGTGAATGGGATTTAGCACATATAAGCACACTACTCCCTCCACAGCAGGTGCAGGAAATACAGGCTACTCCTTCACCATGTAGGTCAGCAGGGGTAGATCAAATTATCTGAAAACACTCCACAAAAGGGGAGCTCATGGCTGCTACAACATATAACCAGATTGCATCACAAAACTGGGAGCCGAAACATAGCATCTGGAACACAATATGGAAGCTTTCGGTCCTAGAGAACGTGAAACTGTTCATGTGGAAAATAATGAGGAATGGATTGTGGACTAACCAAGAACGAATGAGGCTGAAGTTGACAGACAGTCCCAGGTGCCATTTATGTGAAAAAAGAAGAAAGTACCCTGCATATCCTGCGGGACTACTATCGTAGCTGTCTGGTTTGGAAACAGTTGAATATACCTTTATCGAATCACTTCTGGGAAGAAGTACATACACAAAGCTGGTTACAGAACAATCTGACTTGTGATTTCTTGCAGGGGGAGATCAAATGGAGAACTTGGTTTGCACAGACGTGTTGGTCCATCTGGAATGCTCGTAATGTAGAAATTTTCAAAGAAGCAAAAATGGAGATCTCACTACTGTGTTCAAAAAAAAAGCAATGGTCTATGAAACTCACAGAGTGTTCAAATTACAGTCCAGTAAGCAGTCTGCCAAACAAAGATATATGCACTATTCTCAGGGATAGATCAGGACCGGAGGAAACTTAGCTCATGGTATCCGATCTTCTGATCAGCAAGGCTTTAGTCAAATAGGGGAACAAATATATTCCTTGCGAATGGATGGAACTGTCTCCCAGTATACTTCTAAAATCGGAATTGGAGTAATCCAAGACAGTAAAGGAGACTCTTTAGTAGCCTTCTCCAAAAGAACAGGAAGCAGCAATGTGCTCCAGACAGAACTTTTGGCCATAATTTACGGCTTTGAAGTAGCTGCCACACATGAATTCAGAAAAGCTCGTTTGTTATACGGATTCCAGAATGGCTCTGGAGATCATCCATCTATAAGGAAACTGGGAATCCATGACTCAATTCAGATCACGCATACAACAGCTTACTGAAGAGTTTTTAGATATTACTTTCTGCTACTCCACAAGGCAAGAAAATAATGTAGCAGATATGTATGCAAAGCTGAGTTTGTCATTTCAAGATTGGAATATCTGGATCTACTCAGCTGGAAGAGACGAGGGTGTACTTGAACCCCCTCTTCAAGTGGCAGCAGAAGGCTATGGGCATCTACAACTTCCTTGGATGCAGTTTCAGTTTAGTCCTGCCTGAGAATATGTAAATAGTTGGTTTGTACTCGCACAGAAAGTATAGTGCCTCTAGTGTGAACAAAAAAAAGTCTTTTAATATAATTTTAGAAATTTAAGATAACTAAATAGATTATTAGACTTCTGATCTTATATATTTTTAGGTTTAATGTTTTTTATTGATTAACAATTAACAATTAATTCATTAATCACTACAAATTGAGAAATAATACATGTACTTAATTTTTAATAGAAAATTAATTTTTTATATAAAATTAAGTATAAATCACAAAACGATGTCGTTTTGATATTAAGTATAAATAGCATTTAAATTAAAAAAATAATGTTTTTAATTGATTAAGTATAATGTTGAAGGTAATTACTACTATTTTTTTAGGTAGGTAAATGAGAGAAATACTCATTCTCAATATTTACTAATCTAGGAGAGACTGCACCCAGCTCATATTAACTAATCTAGATCTAGGGGGCCTACACCCAGCCTAAAAACTCTTATGGATTAGGCTTGACCAAGTATTTTTGCTAGGACTTGAACTCGAGAAATCTTAATCAAAATTCATCTAATTGTCACCTGGCCAAACTGACTTGGTTAAGAATCACTACCAAGGTTTGAGAAAGCGCTGAGCGTCCCCTGTACGCTGGGCGGTCTAGGGGCCTCCTAAACAGTTTGGGCAGTTAAAGTGGCCGCCTAGGCGGCGCACAACTGCCGGCAAATTCATTTTATTTTATTTGTTATAATATTAATAAAATAAATCAATTTAAATGATTAAAAATAAAAAAAATACCAGTATACACAAATACATACACAAATAATTAATCAAATACTATTAAGGGGTGTAATATGATATCAAAAATACGCAAATCTAAGATTGTTTACCTCGTTTTCATGTACTATAAACTTATCATCAATGATACAAATTTAAATAATTAGAGTCATTTTTTTGCGAATCTGGTGTTGGTCACCGTAGGACAAGCTGGGTATGAATCATTTTTCCATCACAAATAAAAAATAATTATACAAAATAGATCGTGATGCATCAAAATACAATGTTATAAGTTTATGAAAAAATCAATACCATTCATTTCAAAAAAATACACGCTAGTACAAATGTTCAAGATGATGTCTCCTAAGCGCCCTGTGTGACTGCCAAAACGGCCTGTGCGGCTCCACAGGATCCCAGGCATCCACCCTACCGCGAATGAGCGCCCAACTAAACTGTTTAGGATAAATTCGTATTTACATTTTGAATAATGCTACATGTCCCAACACTTTGTTCCTAATTCATCCCTACAAAAATAAAAGATTAGTTATTTAACATACAAAATTCTTAA
>JAOYMZ010074117.1:0-11948 GCA_025802335.1 Pinguicula primuliflora | reverse complement strand
AACTTGCTGTGAGAATGGTAAATGATCTCTCCATGTTTAATGCCTATCCATGGGGCAATAAAGCTTACGTGGAGATCATCCATAGCGTCGGTCTTAAAGACCTTAGGGTCAAGTACTCAAATTACCGTGAATGAAGACAAAAAGAGACCTACACGCTAACAGGTTTCCAGTTTGCTGTATATGTGAGTCGTGTATCATTTATTGATATTTTCGTATATAGAGTCTAACGTGAAGATGTAACTAAGAAGTATGTGTATTCCATAGAAACAGATTTGGGCATTGGAGGTAATTACCAAGCTCTCCCCAATGTGTGGCAACCGTATAAGTGATGGAAGCACGATGAGGTTTCCCAGGTGCCTGAACTAGAGTTGCTGTCCGACGATGAGCAATCAGGAAGAAATTATTGATTCTTTTCGTAACAAAAGGGTAAAGAACCACATGCCTCGATCTGGGGTGACGTTTATGTGCATCTCCGTATACGGGCTAAGACAGTAACATTCATAATTCTCATAATTACGTCTGTCGTGATTTACCCACCCTGCATATACGGGGCAATGCAGAATTTTCGTATGTATTATTCTGGGTAAATCACGTCTATCATGATTCACCCACCTTGCATATACAGGGTCATACGGAATTCCCGTATGCATTATTCCGGGTAAATGACGCCTGTCGTGATTCACTCACCCTAAGCAAGATTTGCAGCCCCATATACAAGCCTGTCGTGATTCATCCACCCTGCATTTATGGGGCCATGCGGGATTTTCGTATGCATTATTTCGGGTAAATAACATCTGTCGTGATTCACCCATCCTATGCATGATTGCGCGGTCCCCTATACACACCTGTCGGGATGCTCTGCGTATACAAGGCCATGCACGAACGATGCATATTCCTAACCTAACCATTGTTTTTTCGATTTCTCTCCCAGGGTGTTCTTTTCCGATGTTTGAAACCTTTGAAGGAAGAGAGTGAGATGTCATATATGAAGGATATTGAGGACGTGCCTGACTGTACGGATGAGCGGATCACTAAATTGGTGGAATTGATCAAGATTTCTGGGTCTGGGTTTTTTTTGTAGACGACTCCCACGAAGAAGACGACGATCTATCAACTGAGGAAAAGTAGCTCAATGCCTTGCACAACCATCTCATGATTCTCTTCCTACTACTCCACGGCCTGTTCCGATGAGTCACAGGACTGCATTTCCCGGTTACAGGGCTAATTCCTTGGATGAAAATAAGGAGATAGTGGATGAACTCTGGAATGTCATAACATTTTTTATGAGGTGTAAGGAAAAACATAAAAAAACAAATCGACGTAACTGTTAAGTTTTATCACGAGAACAGTGTAGTGAAAGAAAGGGAAATTAAAGAGTTGCGAAACAGGATTCGGAGTCTGGAATGTCATGGGACCAAGCCTGTCGATGACCTGGTTAACATGAATGTTGCCTCTATGGAGCCAGTCGATGCCTCTGCGGAGCCAGTCGATGCCTATGTGGAGCCAGTCGCCGCCTCTGTGGACCCAATCGCCGCCTCAAAATCAGGCACCACCTCTAAACTAGGCGTCTCCTCTATGGAACCATCTAGTGCTGAAAATGATCATTCGTATACGTATATATACGGTAACCCTACACGGTGGTGGAAGGCACGGATGTGCCACCTGATCCTGTACATCCGGAAAACTTATACGTTGAAGATGTTAAGTCTACGTCTGCACCGATCGTAAATGATGAAACTAGTGAAGAACAAGAAGTGGTTTGGAGTAATAAGAGGAAATGGAGGCCGTCGAAACACCAACACTTGATATTTCCATGGCCTAAAAGTAAGAGGATGAAGGCACTTTACAATCCAGATGCCCACACAGGTGAAGAAAATGAATTCAATCAACGTTTGGAATGTCTAAAATGTTTGATGGAGACGGGTGATGAAGCACGTTGTCCGAAAGATATTCGTGGTGGTTTTATGGACCTGAATTCAAAATTCTTCGAAAGCCTTATGGAAGCAAATACTTGGCCGGAGGATAATGTAAGTATTTATTCTGATGATTTTACTCTAGTCATGTATATAACCATTAGTTCTACCATACATACTAATGGTTGGTTTTCTACTTTCTCTTAGCATGTTTATGAAATCTTTTATCTTATGAGGAAGAGATCTGAAAAATACAAGAACATCTTCCCTCAAGATGTTGCACTTGTCCCGACTGATTTCTATACCCTTATCAATTACTGGTATGACAAGAAAGATTTTGCACGAAAGAAGAGAAAGAAAGTCTTACACGGGATGTTCAAAAATTACGTGAAACTGACTTCCGACAAGGGACCGACGTGGTTGATTTGCAAGACAGTGTACGTGCCTTGGCTTGTCGATAGGACACATTAGGTGGCAGCTATCTTGCACTTGGATGGAGGTCGGATCACCATTATTGACAATTAACCAACGGCTTATTCAGACGATAAGATCCAAAAGTCGTTGCGTCCATTATGCACACTGATCCCGGAGATTCTGACGTCTTTCAAAGAAAGCACCATGTGGGGTGAGTTACTCGTAGAAGACGTATGGAAATGCTCCCGTCCTCGAGGATTCCTTTTTTATGAGATTCGACCTGGTATGGACATAGGGTAATAAGTTTATTTCAATAACTCATATGTTGGGTAAGTTCAATTATTGTTTTAATTCGTTAATGATTTGTTCATTGGTTTATATACAGCGGAGGTTGCGGGATCTATATGTGCAAGAACATCGAATTGCACATGATGGGCATCACAAATCTCAAGGACTTCATGAATAATGATACACTGTAATATTATCGGAAACTGTATGCTTTATCGATTTTTGAAGGATGCTTGGAATTGTAACCATGTACACTTTAGGGTGTTTGATGTAATTTGATGTATACTTCAATGTGTACGAACAAATTTCACAAAATCGACATGACTTGTCGCATTAAGAACGAATGCCTTAGTAAGATTTGCGAACTCAACAAAATCCAAACAAAATACATAATGAAATTAACTCAATTATAAACTACTCTGCACCGTCGGAAAACGAACGAATCTCTCTGTGGACACTTCATTTACTATATACTATTATGAAGTTTCTTCTCCTGAACTATAAGCTACTCTGCACCATCGAGAAATGAGCGAATTCCTCTGCCGACACTTCATTTGCTATATACTACTATGATGTTTCTTCCCCACCCCTTTGAGGAAGATTCTCAGCTCTCTGTGAGATTTTGTCCCAAAAGTACCACTGACTAAAGACATGAAATATTAGAATCTGGACAGCTCTTTTTATCCCGGAAGACACACCAGCACCACTTCACTTGAATAAGTTGAGTCTTATTGGTAGAAGGCAGCGGCACAGAAGAATATGGTGAGGAGTAGGTTTTTAGTTGATTGTTGCACTTGCATATACTTATATATGGACTGGAATTATCATACTTGCATCGTGGACATGGTATCTGAAGGATATGCAAAGACGCGCTCTGTTAGTAAAAAAATGCCACTTTGCTCAGATCATGAAAAGACTAAACGCGCACGCACAGTCTACGAAAAGAATAGCATTGGTTTTAGGGCCCGAATGCTGTAACTGGGTTAACCGCGTTTAGTTGCGATATTCCCGATAGCCATCGTAATAACCTCGACACTATTCGGGTTAACAGATTAACTTTTAAAATAAAAATATTCTAATAATTAATAAATATTGACTAATATAAAAATAAATTGTGTTGGAGGATGGTATAATGATATGTGTGTCAAAATCACTTATTCTCATACAAGTCAATTGTTGTGAACAAAGAGACTTCATTGTATTCCTAGTAGGAGTAATCACATGTATGAATCATTGTATTCATAACTAGTGCAATTACATGTAAAGAATTGAGCTGTGTGAGGTCAAGACTTAAGACTGATTAGTTACAGATCTGGAAGACGAATTTAGAAATAAAAATTGGGTCCTGGTTGTTTATAAATATAGTGTATGGGGACCGACCGATTAATTCGGGTTCACCACGTCTAGTCGCGTAGTTGTCGAAATTGTTCTAGCCTCAAGGGTTTAGGGCCCGACTAAAGTATTCGAGTATACCACGTCTAGTTGCGTAATTGTCGAAATTGTTCTAGCCTACAAGATTTAGGTACCGACTAAAGTATTCCGCTACACCACGTGGAGTTGCATAATTGTTAAAATTATTCTAGCCTCTAGAGTGTAGGGCCCGACTAAGGTATTCGGGTGCACCACATCGAGTTGCGTATTTATCGAAATTGTTCTAGCCTCTAGGATTTAGGGCCTGACTATTGTATTCGGGTACACCACGACGAGTCGCGTAGTACTCATCATTGATAGAACCTCAAGCTTTAGGGCCCGACTCGACGTATTCGGTTACATCACGTCCAGTCGAGTAGTTAACGTCTCTTAGTTTTAGGGCCCGATTCGACCAATCCGTGTAGGGTTTAGGGCCTGAATTAAAAATTTATGTATACCACGCATTGTCACGATCTTACCGTCAGACGTGATTAGAACAGCGGATGCTGTGCTAACTATAGGATAGTTGGAGCACGAATGCCTCTTTTGGAATATCCACGATTGTCTGAAGTCAGGACGATTGTTGTATTTGTTCCGAATATGCTATACGGGATATTTAATTATGGTATAACAAAGCTCTAGTGGGTTATTTATTGTTAAGCGTAAAGTATCCGATGGCATATCCGGCCTTACCACGTATTACCGATGTGAATGGAACAATTGATTATGTACTGATTACATGATAGTTTTCGAAATAATGCTTTCGGGATAACCGTGATGGATCGCGGTCTTATCGATGGGTGTGTTCTTTAATAGTTAATGGACCGGCTTCAATAATCCGGGCATACCACGCATTGTCGCGATCTTACTGTCAGACATGATTAGAACAGCGGATGCTATGCTAACTACAAGATAGTTGGAGCACAAATGCCCCTTCCAGGATATCCACGATTGTCCGAGGTCGAGACGATTGCTGTTTTTGTTCCGAATACGGGATATTTAATTATGGTATAACAAAACTGTGGTGTGTTGTTTATTGTTAAATGTTTAGTGACCGATGGCGTGTCCGGGCTTACCACGTATTATCGACGTGAATAGAATACTTGATTATGTGCTTATTAAAGGATAATTTTCAGAATAATACTTTCGGGATAACCACGATGGGTCGCGTTCTTATCGATGGATGTGTTTGTTAAATAATAAATGGACCGACTTCAATTATCCGGGCGTACCACGCATTGTCGCGATCTTACCGTCAGTCGTGATTAAAACAACGGATATTGTGCTAACTACTGGATAGTTGGAGCACGAATGCCTCTTCTGGGATATCCACGATTGTCCGAGGTCGGGACGATTGTTGTGTTTGTTCCAAATATATTATACGAGATATTTAATTATGGTATAACAAAACTCTGGTGGGTTGTTTATTGTTAAATATAAAGTATCCGACGGCGTGTTCGGGCTTACCACGTATTACCGACATGAATAGAATAATTGATTATGTACTTATTACAGGATAGTTTTCAGAATAATACTTCCGGGATAACCATGATGGGTCGTAGTCTTATCGATGGGTGTGTTGTTTAATAGTTAATGGACCGACTTCAATTATCCGAGCGTAACACGCATTGTCACGATCTTACTGTCAGACGTGATTAGAACAGCGTATGCTGTGCTAACTACAAGATAATTGGAGCACAAATGTCTCTTCCGGAATATCCACGATTGTTCGAGGTCGGGACGATTGCTGTGTTTGTTCTGAATATGCTATACGAGATATTTAATTATAGTATAACAAAGCTGTGGTGGGTTGTTTATTGTTAAATATTTAGTGACCGACGGCATGTTCGGGCTTACCACGTATTACCGACATGGATAGAATAATTGATTATGTATTTATTACGGGATAGTTTTCGGAATAACGCTTCCGGGATAACCACGATGGGTCGCAGTCTTATCGATAGGTGTGTTTGTTTAATAATTAATGGACCGACTTTAATTATCCGAGCGTACCACGCATTGTCGCGATTTTATCGTCCGACGTGATTAGAACAACGGATGTTGTTCTAATATAGGATAGTTGGAGCACGAATGCCTCTTGGCTCTTTTGAGAAATTCACGATTGTCTGAGGTCGGGACAATTATTGTGTTTGTTCCAAATATGCTATACGGGATATTTTATTATGGTATAACAAAACTCTGGTGGGTTGTCTATTGTTAAATGTTAAGCAATCGACTGCGTATCCGGGCTTACCACATATTACCTACGTGAATAAAATAATTGATTATGTGCTTATTACCGGATAGTTTTTGGAATAACGCTTCCGGAATAATCACGATGGGTCGCGACATTATCAATGGGTGTGTTGTTTAATAGTTAATGGATCGACTTCAATTATTCGGGCGTACCACGCATTGTCGCGATCTTACCGTCAGATGTGATTAGAAGCGGATGCTGTGCTAACTACAGGATAATTGGAGCACGAATGTCTCTTCCAAGATATCCACAATTGTCCGAGGTCAGGACGATTGTTGTGTTTGTTCTGAATATGCTATACATGATATTTAATTATGGTATAACAAAACTGTGGTGGGTTGTTTATTGTTAAATATTTAGTGACCGACGGTATATCCGAGTTTACCATGTATTAACGATGTGATTATAATAATGAATTATGTGCTTATTACATGATAATTTTTGGAATAATGCTTCCGGGATAACTACGATGAATCACAATATTATCGTCGGACGTGATTAAAACAGCGGATGTTTTCTGCTTACTTATAAAAAAAGCGGATGCTGTGCTAATTACAGTATAGTTGGAGTACGAATGCCTCTTACGGGATATCCGCGAATGTCCGAGGTCAGGCTGTAATTTAATATATAATTATTGTCAAGCTTAAAGAGCCGCTAAGGGGACAATGACTGAAGCCCGACCCCAAAGCAGTATCTGGAATCACCACATAGGTTCTCGCTTTACTCGTAGGTCGCGTTATACCCGACGTATTGGAAGTGCTGAATTATATTATAGAACATGAATACGCTAATGAATAGATTATGATTAAGCAATGAATACAACTGAATTAACAACTACATGGATGAAATGAATACTACTGAATCCTTATTCTCAAGTCTAAATTAAATGTTCAACATGAAAATGAAAAGTTAGAAAGGGTCCGATACGAATTGTAGGCTGCAGCCCTCACTCCTGCCATCCACTTGTAGTTTTGTTTTCCTTATCAACATGTCAGCTGTTGCATGTCTTCGTATAGTGTCCGAGAACACCGCACTTCCGGCAACGATTCTTGTACTTCATTGTTGCTTTGCCTTCCGATGTCGAATGCGACGAAATTTGCCTTCTTCTCTTCTTGCCATGAACCTTTGGGGCAGGAAAAAGTGCATTGATGGGAACGACATGGAGATGTATGTTGTGGAATTCTTCCTCATCATGCACCCTTGTGTAGTCCAGTGCCGGCGAGTTAAGACTGTGTGATCTCGTGTTAGATTCATTTGTTGTTGCAAATGCATCTACACAAGGTGACTTGGCCTGAATGTTCATCCCGACTTCTGTCTCATTAATGTTGAGCTGACGTGCAACTAGTTCGTTAGCTTTGGTCTCACCCGTTGCCACATCAATTGTCACGGACTCATGTCTCGATATAATCATGGAGCCAGCATGCGTGCATTCAGCCACTCACTTTGGACACAAAATAGCTTCCAAGGTGTGTCTCGTTGAATCCTCATTTTCATGTTGGTTTGAAAATCCCACAACATCGCCGTCATCACGCAGGAAAATGGTAGACTCTGCATGATCGAACTTCCTTTTGGGATTGTACTGCAAAACTAAATCTGTTGTATCTCTAATAAGATCATATCTAGTGTAAATGAGATCTAATAAAGATGCGATCGATAGGTTCTCCTCAATTTGAACAACTCTCAAACTACAGGCGACGCCTGTTCCTATAAGCTCTGGAAGATCCTTTACTTCATCAAAATTTACAATCTTATAAAATAAAATCAGCTTCATCTGTAAATAATAGAAAACAGAGCAGCATATATAATATAAATACGTAGAATCAAGAAGTCGGGTTACTCGACCGAGCACGGTAATCACGACTCCAGGTGTCGGGTGACCGAACGCAGGCTGTGGCCTGTATTCTTGTCTCTTGACCACAAATCGACTGAATTAACCTAGAGAATGAACGTTCGGATCATGGAATTGAGATCCTCACATAAAAATGCATGACCCATATCGAGAACTAAATAATCATGTCCATAAATCAGCTAGAATTCAGAATCAAACGCACCTTCAAAAATGGAACACGAATTAGATCAATGAGTCGAGTTACTCAACCAAACACGGTAATCACGACTACAATGTGTCGGGTGATCGAATGCAGGCCGTGGCTTGTATTCTTATCAAAAAATCGATTGAATTAACTCAAAGAAAGAACGTTCGTATTATGGAATTAGAATTCTCACACCCAAATTCATGACCCATACTGAGAGCTAAATAATCATGTCCATAAATCAGCTAGAATTCAGAATCAAACGCACTCAAAAATAGAACACGGATTAGATCCATCCTATTCACGCTGCGCCTGTTGATGCTCTCGGTCTCTCTCGATCTCTTTGAATGTATTTCCGGAAAAATTGAGCCTAGAATGGGAAAGAATAGAAGAAAAATGTTGATCTGTATTTTCCGATGACCGGAAAACCGTAACGGTGGTTGGGATGACGGAAATATGTGTTATTACGTTAATTGACAATTTAATATCGACATTTATTATGCTAAACTTAAATATATTCTATTTTTAATTTATTTTTAAAAATAAAAATTACATTTATAGTTTTTTTTTTGTAAGATTATTTTTCAAAATTTCTCGATTACTTTTTCGTTGTCCTAGGACTCCTAAATTAATTGACCCTACTTCCTCGCCCCGACCAGAACGAGTTCCTGCCTGAAATTACGCGCTTTTTCGATTTGTTTTTATTCGTAAAGTTTCGAGATCTGTAATCTGCCACAATAAATAATGGCGACCCATGTGACCGCTTCACTGTGCACCGACCCCCACCATCTACATACACCACTCTACCAGGCAACCCTTTCTCCCCCATTTCCTTATACAAACTCAGTTTCACAGTTTTTTCAGATCATATTTGGTTCGATTTCAGTGGCAGGAATGGCCAAGATTGCTCTTTTATTGCTTGCAGTATGCCTTCTCCCTGTAATTGCAACAGCACATTTTGTTGGCGAACCATTTCTTGTTAAGGGTTCTGTTTACTGCGACACTTGCCGCTGCGGATACGAGACCGATGCCACGAAGTATATGGTTGGTAAGTATTCTCTGTTACTCTGTTCTGTACTTTTGATCTTTTTGGTATCCGCTTTTGCTGGATCTAGTCTTATTCAGTTGTAAAATTTAGTCAGGAAATTTTATTTTCATTTGAATTGAATTTTTGTGGTCGGAGTTTTACTTGTAATGATGAGAAGCTGTTGGTGGAATAAGTGAATTTTTCTATATGGGTAGGGGGAGACCACTAATCTAACCTCCATTCAGAATTCTAATTCCGACCAAGTCTTGTGAATGAATGGTCATTCTAGACATATGAATATAACATTCTGGACCTTAATTTCTTCACAATGTGTTTATCATTGTGAAGAAATGAACATTGTTGGGTTTTTGTCATTCAGACTGATTTAGGACCAGACTAAAATTGTTAGAACCAGGACGGTCATCTACGGTCAGGATTAAAAAAACACATCCATAATTCAAGAACTGGAGCGGGTATGTTATACAAATTTGGAGCGGGTCACCAAAGAAAACATAACCCGAAACGTTGTAGGGGGCGATGACTGCTATTTCAATTTCATTGAGACCTCTTTGTTGATGCTAAAATTAACTTAGAAAGCACGAGGGGTGATGCTAAAACTTGTTATCAGTTTTTCACTAACTGATCTGGTTTTAATTGCCCATATTGTTTCTATTATTTATCCCATCTATCTTAAAAGGATTTCAGCTATGTAATCCCTATTCATGATCTGTCTTTTTATCTTTTCTTTGCAGGTGCTGTTGTTAGAGTTGAATGCAGAGATAGGAAAAGCTCCCAAGTCACCTACACTCAAGACGGTGTGACTGATTCCACTGGACATTACAGTATTGTGGTGCATAGCGATAGGGGAGATGACTTCTGTGATGCTGTGCTGGTCAGGAGTTCAGATCCTGAATGCAGCACCCCGAATGCAGGACGTGATCGGGCACGCATTATCCTCACACGATACAACGGGATGATATACAATGCGCGATTCGCAAATGCCATGGGATTCCTGAGGGACATGCCCTTGGCTAACTGCCCACAGATCCTCCAGAAGTACCAGGATGCTGATGATTGAATGGCTAACTGATGTTGGGCCATTTCTGCATCTTCATCGGATCTCCTGTAATGTGTTGTATTTGTACTTGATCAACTTGTTTAACACGGTGTTATGGATCTGTGGCGTTTGCTATAACTTATGCTGCTCTGCTCTCTAAAATTGTAGCAATAAATCCTTTATTTTGCTAAAGGTATAAATGCATGTGATTTGTTTGGTTCACAGATTGACATTCAAGAGTTTATCTTAAAATGGTGGTCATACATGGCCAATTTCAATTTTTTTTATTTATTTTAAAAATATGCTGGGGGATGGAATTGAATCCTGCTACCCCCTCCTCTTACCACAATTTATCCAAATTTCTTTTCCACTAGGCTACATAATTATGTATAATATAATTTAGGATTAAATTATAATTAATATATTTAATTGTAATTTATATAATTAATATATTAAATAGTTTTTGTCCATTAAGGTATATATCTATTCCTATAAATAGGAAGACTCAGTACTCAATAGTTCTCTCGAAATGCTGTCTCATCATCTCGGAAGGAGAGTTTGAGTTGTGCAATACCGCCAGGACTCTGTTAGCCCTGTTTGAATATCCATTCAACCGGAATATTACGATACGTCACACTCCGTATTAAAGATACAATTTTGTATTCGTATTCAAATTATCAGATCTGTTCGCCGCCGGAGCGCCGCCGCCGCATGAACAGTACCTGCCGGCACGTGTATATCATGCGCCGAGGAATTCGCCGGAAACGGGGCGTCACAACTTGCCTCGGCCAGGTCTATGGATTCGTTCTGATTTATGGCGACGAGGTGGGGGGCGTGGAGATGAGTGAAGACGTCCTCACCGGCGAAAAACGCAAGCTTTGTGATGATGGCGGACGGCGGCACATCACGGGACTCCGGCGGCGACAGATCGGTGGAGGAATGAGGCGGCGGCCGAAAGATTGGTTTTTTGAAACCCTAGAAGTCTTCTTTGAAGAAGACGGACGCATTCTTCTCCTGGTTTGAATCACAGTAATGTTTTTTTTTTATTTTTTAATAGAAAAAGGACAAATAATTTTTTTTAAAGAAAGGTGGCGGGCCTAGCGGCTGTTTTTTTTAAAGGGTTTCGAAACCCAAGTGGCAAGAGCGTAAAAAAACAGGTGCCACCCGTTTTTTTGGTTTCTTTGAAAAAAAACTAGATGAGTTTTTCATTACATGTGCCCCTCTTTTTTTTATTTTAATTTAGGCACCAAACAAAAAAAACTTTTAGTTAAGTTTTTTTTTTATATTTTGTTTTTATTTATATGTTAAATAAATTCAAAATAATTTTTGTATGGATATTTAGGATTTAATTATGTAATTTTATTCTAAATGTCAATTTATTTATTAAATTGTTGGATGCATGCCTAATTATTATTTATGTGTTAAATAAATTAATGCATTTTAATTTATTAGTTAAATTATGAAAATGCATATTTAGGAATATTTATGTGTTAAATATTTTCTAAATTCTAGGTATGCATGATTAGAATTTATTTATGCTATGTGCAAT
>JAOYMZ010074106.1:0-11949 GCA_025802335.1 Pinguicula primuliflora | reverse complement strand
TTTCATCAAACTCCTCAACATCATCATGCATACTAGTGGAGCTATCTCCTAATGAAGTCATATTCAATTTCAACTAGCCAAAGGAACAAAAAAATCGTAAGGAATGCAACATAAAAATCAGAAAGCAACCACAAGAATCAGAACAGCAACATGAAAATTGAAACCAATGCAGAGCAGAGCCAAGCCATCAATAGAACGTAAAGTAAACAACATAAGTCTGCATACATTAAACAGAAATGCAAATTGCAAACCGTAACAGTAAACACTAAACAGAAATGCACTATTGCAGAAATGAACAGTAAAAAGAAATGAACAATTGCAAACCCGACAGTAACAGTAATGCACTAAACAGAAATGAACAATTGCAAACCAGGCAGTAACAGTACGAAAAAACAACTTAAGTCTGCAAGCATACATTAAACAGAAATGCAAACCGTAACAGTAAGACAGAACAGAAGCAGCGGCCGGAAGCGAGGAAGGAAGACAGAACAGAATCATAACTTTTACAACGCAAGAAATCGGAAATTGTGTTTTAAAAATCAGAAATCAGAAATCGTTTCCGGAAATCGGAATTGTGTTTTAAAAACTTTTTTTTTAAAACGCACGTGTCGGCCGCGTGTCGGCGCGTGTCCGGCGAGGGCAAAATATCGGACACGCCCGATCGCGTGTCGGACACCGTGTTGGCGTGTGTCCGCGCATGTCTGTGTCGGACACGGTGTCCGACACCGGCACGCAGGCTGGGATAGGGTGTTCGTGCTTCATAGAGTACACATATACATCATGATATGAAGTATGGAAAATTCAGTATTTGTTCTGCAGAAAACGAGCAACTTGAGCCTAGAATTTAAAAGCATAATTTCTTCCCATCCAGTGACTACAATTCTATCTAACATCAAAGAAGGGTGGAAGGGTTCAAAACAGGCATAGAATCAGAATTGGAAAGTTGAAAAATCAGCATTATAGCATCAAAATATTTTGCAGAATTTTTTCAAACATATTAACCAAGAATTTAAAACTAGAAATCCCCAATTCCAGCGAGTAAATATTTTGCTTAATAGTCTATAAAACGTTTTTCGAAGGATTTCAAACATCATAAGAATAACAAAATCAGGTAATGAAAAAAAAACTAATCCGGGTTCATTTCGTTGGTCAACCCCTACTACTCAAATATAATCACCATGCTCCCAACACAATATTTGAATCATCACCTGGACACACTACGAAGGAACAAAATGAACTTTCTTTGAGGCACCTTCAAAACATTTATTTTCCTTTAACTACTTTACTAAAAGCATTTCTACCAACGACTACTAATGCAACTGAATTAATATTTTCATAACATCAAAATCTGCACATCTTAGTTATCGAACTCGATGGATTTACTAGTAGCAACAACGATGTTTTCCTGATACCAAACATTTAAAATTTAACAATCAAAATCCATCACCACCCAACATCACATATGAACTCTTCATGATATGCTTTAACTAGCCGACAGCAATGAACAAGTTTTCAAAACTTAATTTCAAGAGAAATAGCTTAGAATCAAAGAGAAAATCCCTAAATCGAACCACCCCAACCACAATTCAAATCACTTACCTCCTCCGTAGCTAGGTCCACCCCTAGATGTACCAAGCAGTTGTTTAACCACATAACTATTGCTATGGTTTTGAATCTGATAACTCAATAGTGAAGATTAGTTTCTTACTTACTTGGATGCTGCAACCAAACAACGCAATTCCATTCCCGTCAGCAATGAAAAAAAAAGAACAACTTAATCCTACCAAACTTTTCGATCCAGGCATGCACATCTAGTATCGATTTATTTCGAAAAGACTCAATTGACTCAATCCTAGTTACTTTTGCTCTACTTGGGTGCATCTGAGGAGCTTTATTCCTACTTTTACGATCCTGCTGACGGACTGCACCTCTGCCTCAAGCCTCATCTGAAGCATACTCGAGCTCAGTGGAGGTGTCCTAATTCTCCTTATCAATCTGACCCTGAGCTAATGTCCCTGCGCCTGTGGCTCCCTGGGTTTTGGTGACTGGGCCTTCGTCATCACTAAAGATGTACACCACTGTCCGCACCAACTGCTGCCAGAGTTGGCAAGGGGGCGTTCTTCCGCCAAGCGCATCAGGTTGCACTGCAGAACGGGTCCTTGTTGCAACTCCGGCCTGGGCCTTGATCTGCTCTTTCAGCTGGAGGTTCTCCACACGCAGGAACACCAACTCGTCAGACTTCACAGAGTGCTGGTCCGCTGCCGAGAACATAGCCTGCTGCAGCATGGCTACACAGTTGCGCAGTGTGTTGATCTTGCACCTTGCTTTGGCTAGTTCTTCTTCTAGGTTCGCACGTTGTTCCCCCTGTTCTTCACACTTGGCCAGCAAGCGTGTCTGGTGTCCCTGCAACCAGTTATTTTGCACCCTTAGGCATAGCACCTCATGTAGGGTCTCTTCAGAGAGTCCATTTACTGGTTCTCTGCTCAGCCCTCTTCCGGAGGAGCGTCCCGTTGATTGCCCCCGCCTCTACATTGTATGCTAACACGCATGAGAGGCAATTGTAATCTCTGATACCAAATTGTAACCACCCAAATAATTAACGAAGGAAAGAAGTACTGATTATCCATAATAGAATGATGCCAACAGTGTGTTCATGCTACAATGGTTCATCCAAACCGCACAATAACAAAGTGGAGGGAAAATACATTCTCTAGTAACCGGAAAACAAGGAAAAGTTAAACATAACATAAACATGACACTGATTGTTCTCCTGGACTGACTCCAACAGCAACCTCACACAACATCCTTACGACTAGAACGCCCTGAATCTGGAAAAAAGGGGGACGAGTAACACTCGTGAGCAACAGCTCAGTAAGAAGTATAACTAAGGATAAACTGCTGTTAATGGGTTTCAAAACATGCTTATGAACTAATTAGACCTATTCTACATGAAGAAAACAGTATGCTAAATAAGTGGTGCACTCTATCATACTCATAGAACTAGGCAGGAACTGAAGGTAGCTGTATAAATGGAACAAAATACATGACAGTTATGGACTGATCTAAGCATAATTTTACGGATGCAATAATTCAGCCAGGGTAAGCCATTCCATTACCATCCCTTCCGTCCACCTCACTTACACTTACCACAACATAAACCCATCCGGCAAAATCACAAACACGCGGCCGTACATGACCAAACCCCGGGATCCCACATCGCCAACTCAACAAAAAATCATACAGGTCTTACTTTGCCTCAGTTAATGATTCACCACTAACCGAATTGCCACCAAGTTGAAAAGTTACCTAACCAGTTGATCACATAAGTGTTCTTTACATATAGACACCTGCAATTTTTAGAAAAATCCCTTCCCGATCCCCCTTCAAAACAAAGATGAAAGTTTGAATCTTTTTTTGAAATCAAATCAGTTTTCCCCAAAAGGATTTCCGCATAGTAGTAAGACAATGCGCACAATTGTTCCATTCTAACCGAAACATATCAACGGGTAATGAGGTCACATAATCAACACACAATCGTTTCAAAACAGCTTTCGTTCACACGAAATCAGAGTTTTTAAATGGTACGGACGAAATCGACTCAATTTCAAACACGTAAATAAACACATAATCTCCATAGCCAGGAGGCTCCTCCGTCCTCATTCCCCTACCCTAGGTGCGAAATTGCTTCTGTGAATATCGTCGCCGTCTGGAACCCTAGCTCGCCAATTGAATCTGGTAAGTGAATTGTTGTACCTCCCTCATCCTGTTTACGTGGTATTTATAGGTGAAGACGTAGGGGAGTCGTTGCCCTTTCCCCTTTCTTTGAGCTTCTTGCAACTGAACGGATTGTGCACGATTGTGGTAGGATCGTGATTCGCGCATATCTCTTCTCAACCGAAGAGACTGCGTCCACCCCACTTCCTCTCATTTCTATCGGTATAGGTTTGATTGTGGGTTGGGCTAGAAATGGTAATCGGCCCAACTAAAATCAGCCGGCCCATTTACTTGTATATGGCCCAATATAACGAAATGTCATTAATTGTACTACCCAACAATTAACACACATTATATTCTATTTTATTCATAAAAAATTCCGTACCTTTACAGCAAGTACGTGTGCTCCAGAGTCAGATGATCCAGACGACGTGTTGGAGGAAGTTCGGCAAACAATGCTCCTCGCAAATGCATTTGGGATGACATTAAGAGATCAACATATGGACTCTATTGTTCAAATGGAGATTAAAGATAAACAAAATCAATTATAGATGACTAGTTGCTAGTGTTGTCGTGTGGAATAGCCCGAAATAGCATTTTTGTACATTACACATCCTAAAAACAAGCCTCAGATCGATCAAGGCAAACCAGCCCATCGCCGGAGCTAAACACAACCGCAAACAACACCCATTATCAGAATAGGGGTTCTGATTTGTTAACATGCAGTCTAAGAGTTTTAGCCATTAATCTAATTGCCTCCCTATGTCTGCAGATTCCTCGAATTGAAGGCATGCTGTAGACTCATGACTCCATTCGCCAAACCCCATGACAGGTGAAAACATTTCCCTCAATTTAAGTATCAAACCAAGACTGTAATTTCACTTTCTCAATTACTTGTTCTAGGACTTGCTCCAAACTGTTTAAGATACACTCATTTCGGCATTTCTAGTACTCGCAGACTGCAATTTGCCTTATTGCATTCTAAGCGGGCTTTCTCCAGGTTGATTGATTGTGTTGCATGTGACCATGTAGTGTACAAGTAGCAGCGAGGGGCAATATATTTTAATCAAGTGTCCATTGGTACAATATATTTTCATCAAGTGTTACAAGGCGGGCCCTGGGTGCCCTGCATGACCCGTGTAATTTGTAGTTCAAAGCCCAATTCTTAGCATCGTGTATACAAACAAGAAGATTTTGTATGAAATTTTCGGTATGGGATAACCTTATGTTCAAGCTGAAGCTTTCCGCGCCTGTGTTTATCTTCAATAAGTTATTCGTCTGAGTTCCATCTTGATTTCAGTCTCTCTCTGCACACGCGTCTAGGGTTGCAAACGGATTGGATCGGATCGAATTTGGATATTTTTTTCGGATTTTTTTGGATTCGGATTTTGAAAAACAATAACCATAATCAATCCATTTGGATTCGGTACAATTTTTTTTCATAGATAAAGATATCGGACTTTATATCTCTATATTAGAAAATATCCAACTCACCAATTGAGATATTAAGAATCGGCTCAATTTTTCTCTTTGATCTGTCAGGGTCTCCGCATTGCTAAAATGCCCTGACGAGCTGAAAACTTCAGTGCGGGCTTTCCAGTGCCCAATTTCCCACCTCCTTTCGCGTGATTGGTAGAAGCGTGGCCCCTCCTCCTCTTTTTCAATTCCTCACACCTCCAAAACAGATACAATTTGAAGTATCAGCCAGAGTAGTTTCATTTTTAGGCTACCAGTTCTCTTCTTAAATAGTGTAGGCAAATCTTCTGGTCGTGAGCGTCATAAAGGCCGTAGTCGTTGATGCCAAGCAAGTACAAGCGTACATATTAATTGATTTATAGAGTAATTTAGCGGCTCGATAGAATATTATGATTAAATCTATTGTATTTCTTAGTTGATATATTAATTATTATGAATTTAGATAAATAATATCACGTTAGAATTATAAAAATTAAGAAATACTAATACAACAAGCGTTATTTGCCTCCATAAATATTTTAACACAAAAATAACATCTCTTCCGTCATGCTAATTAATCCTTAATTTGACGATGAGTTCGGGGGTCAATGGCGAATGGGTCATACGCCCTACTTCAATATCGGTGCACGAATTCATGCTTAAAATTGGTAAAAGATATTTCACAACCGCCATAATCCTCATCCCGCATACCACCTTCTATTACGAGATCTAGTGTTGTCTTTAATATGGGCTCTCGTCATTTGTTATTTGTGTCATAGCTGGTCCAGCTCAGTGTCAGTGGAAAATGTTATTTAGTTAAAATAATATAATGAATGTAATATATTAATACTTAAAAAACTACCTCTGCAAAATAAGAAGGAAACTAATATCCAAAAAATGAAGTTACGCTCGGTGACACTTCAAATTGTATATATTTTGAAGGTGTGGTGAATTGAAAGAACGGAAGGGCATATTAAATAGGAGAGACCATGCTACTACCAATCACGCGGAAGTGGGTAGGAAATTGGGCGTGGGAAAGCCCACGCTGACGCCTTCAGCGTGGTTCAAAAAATGCGCTGAGACTTAGTGCAGAATCCTTAATTCAGCGTGTTTTAAGAACTGTGCTAAAGGCTTCAGCGCGATGCTATGCCGCGCTGAAGCCTTCAATGCGGCTGAGTATTTTAGCAATACAGAGACACAGGACAAAGAAAACTTCAGCACGGCAGACTATTTTAGCGATGCAGAGACAAAGGACAGAGAAAATTTCAGCGCGTCAGATTATTTTAACAATGCAATGCCACTAGACAAACAAAAAATCAACACAACAGACTACTAGAATATTGCTCATGACTGAAGTCACTGGTACAGAAAATTATCCGTGTCTAAAGTTACCCATGACTGAAGTCACAGGTACATAAAATGACCCGTGTCTGAACGTAAATTACCCGTGCAAAAATGGATAAATACGTCGAAACTATATGAAGTCGCATATCATATGGAACAAAACGATTGCGCTGATAATTATGACGAAATCCATTTCGACAAACGATGAGCGGATCGCGGATAAATTTGATTTTAAGAAAGATATCCGTGTATTAAAAAAATAATAAAAATATACACAAAAAAACAGAAAACACTGCATGACAAAAATCTAACGGCGTCAAGTGTAGGCAAGCGGAAAACCTGAGTTCCTTCTATTATAATGTAGATTTTATCAATGCAGAGACCGAGGACAAAGAAAAAAATTTGACCAAGCCCGGTATATCTAGGAGAAATCGTATTGGAAAACAAATTGTGGATCTCGATCTACACGATATCGCCACGTATTGAGCAACAGTCCCCCAAAAATAGAATTAAAAAGAAGCGGGTAACAACCACGGCCCCCCGGCCCACATGCGTGTCAGTAAAGGCACGACGCCAGGCCCACCACTCCGTGTAGACTTCTCATTCGTCCACGTACTCCACGTGTTAATCTGTCTCGACACGTGTTATCTTGGACCGAGGGGGATCCAAATAGATGGACGGTCAGGATCGCATCTCGCATTCAGCGTCAACACGTCACACCCAATTCTGTAATGTCGGATTCCAATTGCCATTTCCTGCCCGGGAAAGATGACGGGTAGCTGCCCGGCCATCAAACCCACTGCTATAATGGGGTCTCCGCCTCCTCTTTTTCATCCTCTCCTCTCTGAATCTGCGCTCTATAGAAATTCAAATCGCTTTCGGTGCGGAGCAAATCTTACTTTTTGATAACGCAGATCTTTGAATCTGTGCTTTCGGTTGCTGAGTTTTTTGAAGGATTTTTTGGGGGTTGGATATGGCAGGTATGTGCTGTGGAGTAAATGTAGGGGAGACGGAGGCGGTCGCGCCGGTGGAGCCGATCTCGAAATCTGCTCGTCGGAAGAGAGTCGAGATCCATCAGTTCAATTTTTTGCCGACGGATTCGGCGGTAGCGCCGCCGTTGGAGCGCTGCGGGAAGAGGTTGAAGAAGAAGAAGATGGACGCGGTGGTGCCGGTTCTTTCTGCGAGTGACTCGGTGAGTGCCGGCGAGAACTCAGGCGAGGAACGGGAGTTGGAGCTTGTCGGAGAGGCTGAGGCTGCCGGTGCGGCGCCGTCCGGGACGGAGAGTGGGGTTGGGTTGTCGCCGGTGTTTCCGAAGTTCGGGATGACCTCCGTCTGTGGACGGAGGAGAGACATGGAAGATGCGGTCGCGATTCATCCCTCTTTCGCCGGGGAAAATCATAATTGCCCCGCCGGATTGAATTTCTTCGGGGTATACGATGGCCATGGCTGCTCTCACGTAAGTTCTTGGTAAAATATTCTCGATTGGGATTTGGCTCTCATCCTTTTTAGGTGAACAGAATCTGATTCGATTCTCTGCTGGTTACAGGTTGCGGCCCGGTGCCGCGATCGGATGCACGAAATCGTGAAAGACGAATACACCGGCGGCAGCTTGTCGTCTTGGGAACAAACGATGTTCGAGAGCTTCTCGAAGATGGACACCGAAGTGGCGGAGTGGTGCAGCGGCAGAAGCGCCACGGGAGCCTCCAGCTGCCGGTGCGAGCTCCAAACGCCACAGTGCGACGCCGTCGGATCCACCGCCGTGGTAGCCGTTGTCACCCCGGACAAGATCGTTGTCGCCAACTGCGGCGATTCTCGCGCTGTCCTCTGCCGGAACGGCGTCGCTATTCCTCTTTCTGTAGATCACAAACCAGATCGGCCGGATGAACAGAATCGGATCCAAGAAGCCGGCGGCCGTGTAATCTTCTGGGATGGCCCAAGAGTCCTCGGGGTCCTTGCCATGTCTCGAGCAATCGGTAAATTCACAAAACCCAATTTCCAAATCCTTGTGATAACGATAACAGAATAGTAATCACAATGAATCTGGAATTAAATTTGTTCCTCTTTATTTCGGCAGGTGATAATTATCTGAAGCCGTACGTGATATCGGAGCCTGAGGTTTCGATCACCGAGCGTGCGTCGGACGACGAATGCCTGATTCTCGCCAGCGACGGTCTCTGGGACGTGGTGTCTAACGAGACCGCCTGTGGGGTGGCGCGTATGTGCCTCCAGTCGCGTAAGCCGCCGTCGCCACCGATATCTCCGGGAAATGACATCACCGTCACGGCGGTAGGTGAGAGCTCCGACAAGGCCTGCTCCGACGCCTCTATCCTGCTGACGAAGCTGGCCTTGGCGCGTCACAGTACGGACAATGTGAGCGTCGTGGTGGTGGATTTGAGGAGGAGCTGGTAAGGGCAAAAAACCATTCGATATCTGTTATTTTCTCGTGTTTGAATGTCATTGTTAGCTAATTTAGTGTTACTTATCCAAAAAAAGCTAATTAAGTGTTGTTATTAGCATAATTAAATTTTGTTGACGAATAATTGTATAAATTTCCAGTAGATTTTGGATAATTACGAGAGAGGTTATCACCTTGATGGAACTTTAACGAGGTCTGATTGCAATTAAGTAAACTCCTAAATAAGAGATCTCGAGTTCAAGTTCCAGCAAAAGTGCTTGGTCAAGCCTAATTCATAGGAGCCTTTGGGTTGGGTGCAGACTCCCTAGATTAGTCGAGAGTGTAAAAAGCTTTCGGATACTAGGGAAGAGGGAGAGTATTTCTCCCAACTTACCTACCTAAAATAGAATTGACCACAACAATTAATTATTGATCATACTATGAACGAACACATGAAAATGTGTGTATATATAGACGTGTGAGATTTTTTGACGCGTAGGTGGGTCTTTGATCTAGATGTTATATTTAGATAGGCTGTGCATATAATGGTCCGGTTGTGCATAAAATGGTATGTGCACCCAGTATATGGAGTTGTTCTTATGCACAACTCCTATATACTCAGTTTTGACCATTTCATACTCAGTTTTAATCTAAAGCGTTGGATTTTCATCCGACGGTTTAGATCATTTGCTTCATTTAATTCACGAGTGGACACTCCTTGACAATTCATTCATTCAATTCACTTCAATTCCTCTCTTTTGTCACAACATATTGCGGCATCTTGCGGAATTCTTCCAGCCAAATCAAGGCATCAGATTGCTGTAATTCTCCCTAGAAGATCTATAAGGCACCACTTGTGCACCTCTTGTGCACCGCTTGTGCACCGCTTGTGCATAGAAGCACACACACCAACATGAGTATATATTTTTATGCACAAGCGGTGCCCTGAAGTTTTTTCCCTCCAGCACAAACCAAGACTAATTTCTCTTGGATTCGTCCGCTTTTCCATCGCGAAACACAAACTGAGGAGGAATGTAATCTGCACACAAACTGATAATAAGGAATAAAATCTGCTCATGCTCACCATTTTGGTCGAATGGAGTGACTCGTGACGGAATAAAATTGAAGTCACCAGCAATTAAAAAACTTATTATGTGACCAAACTGAATACATCACCAAAATCTAAAGAAATGAAGAACCACCACAAATCGAAACCCACACAGTCTAAGCACTCTGTTCACTCAATCATTCAAATCGAACCAGCAAACATTCTGTTTCATATCATGTCAGAAAACAACCACAAATCTACTACAACCCAAGTTTCTCTTGGTTTGTGCTGGAGAATTCCTTCCCTAAAATGCGGCAATTAGATGTGTTTGGTTTATCTGGAAGAATTTCACAAGATGACAATGTTGAGAAGTAGTTATTTGTAAATAAGGTAAGGATATGTATAAATTCTTACCTTATAGAGAATCCCAAATTTACGGGAGTTATGGGGATGATGGGAGTATCATGGAGTCATGCGAGTCCAATGAGACTCGCCTATATATGTACACGATTGATGAATGAAAAACACAGCACAAAATCCTTCCGTGGATGTAGGCATTGTCGAACCACATAAATCTGTATCTCTTATTCTTAACATGGTATCGGAGCAAGGAAATTGATCCCGTTTTCTCGTCACCTACCGCAGGCAACAAACCGTGAATCATGTCCAACGGGGAGAGCTCCAGTGAACTCATCCCCAGATCCGAAAACAACACTTTTCTATCTCAACAATTTGAGCAGTTTATGCAGAATCAAAGTAACTCTCAGCAGTCTCAGCAAGAAGCAGTCAAACCTGAGAAGGATGACGCTTCTGCCATCATCGACCTAAAACTGGACAGTAACAACTACGTGCTATGGGCACGGATGATGGAACTGGCGATTATTGGAAGAGATCGCCTGGAATTCATTACTGGCGAAGCAAAGGAACCAGCAAAAACTGATTCCCAGTACAAATCATAGAGGCAACAGGACACACAAGTCTTCAACTGGATTACCAGATCGATTGAACGAAAACTGGTAAACCAATTCATCTATTACTCCAATTCATATGAATTGTGGAAAATACTTGATCGAACCTTCAATTCGGGGGAAGATTCGCTGCAAATATTTGATCTTGTGACAAAGACAGACCAGATTGTGCAAGGGACGATGAAAGTGGAGGAGTATTACTCACTATGCAATTCATTATGGACTGAAATCAACCGACGTCGGCCAAATCCAATGAGGTGCGTTGAAGTAGAGAGTGGCAAACGGTCCGGGCTAAACGGGCCAAACGGGCCAAAGGGCTTTTGGCTGGAACTGGACCGTTTAGCCCGGACCGTTTAGCCTATTTCGGAAAACGGGCGGATACGGACAGGTTGAGTATCGAAAACGGGCGGGCGGTCCAATTTTTTAATATCCAAAACGGGCGGATACGGGTTTTTACCCGTATAACCCGCAATTTTTTTTTAAATTTTATTAAATTATTACTTTGTTTATTAGTTAATTCTTAATTGGGTTGGGTAAAAAATTATAAAAAAAAATGAATGAAAGTAAATTATGAAATGAAACCAAACCAAAAAGAAAAAAACGTACGGGTTGCTCTTCACTCTTCAGACTCAGAGTTAGGGGTGTCCAACCGGTATTTCGGTAACGGTCCGATAATAATTCGGTGCCTATTTCGGGCACCGGGACCGGTAACTGAACCGGCCGGAATTGGTGCTTATCGGTACCGGTACTCCGGTACTGGTGGCTTACCGTACCAGTATCGGAACCGGTGTCGTAACCGGCACCGTTATCGGTACCGGTAACGACAGAATGCCTCGTTTTTCCAGCAGGCAGCAACCTATTTGGTGCAAACTATCAACATTATCATCAAAACTGCATCAACATTATCATCAAAACTGAAACTTCACACACAACTGAAGCATGAAAAACAAGTTTACGTCAAAACAACCCATCAACAAACAATTCACAAGTTCAACATCAATAGTACATCAACAAGTCCACACCTC
>JAOYMZ010074095.1:0-11951 GCA_025802335.1 Pinguicula primuliflora | reverse complement strand
TTAGGCCCCGTTTACTTTCCAAAAAAAGTTCTCAGATGGATTTTGATTAGGGTAGTTAAGCAAATCAATGTCAATTGCAGTAAACAAGTTTCAAATGTTGATTTTGATTGTGGTAGTTATGTTTTTGTGTATTTACTTTTAGATTGATTATGGTTGATGTAACAGTTTAATGAACGTTTAAAGATCTAAATGCCCCTTATTTAATTCAGCCCAAACTTAACCGATATCACACGCAGTAAACATGATGTGAATGAATTATAAACCTAATTGATATCTTCACCACTAAATCAGCCACACCACAGAAAAATAATCCCCACGGAACCAAAACACAACCAACAGAATGCAAAGTTGCACAAAATCATTCGACACACATGTTTAAACTCGAAAACAAGACAACTAAACAACACACAAGTCCACACTTGATCCAACACCAGATTTTGTTGCAAGCCAATAAGCTCTACTTCATTGTGAAGGAGCTCCGTTTCTATAACTAGCAAACAAAGCAGCTGCCATTTCATCTCTCTTTTGTGTCCATGCAAGGTAGTAACAGCCTTCAAAATATATCATATAGTTGAGTATGGTTGTCAAACAAAACATATCAGAATATACCTTGAGTAACTTTGAACCCGTCAGGTCGACTCAATGCATCCTTTAACACACGGCCATCAGCAGCTAATCCCTCCCATCCAGACAGGACGTAGACAAAACGACCTTCACGATCACAGACCCCTAATACATTCACCGCTACTTGGTCTTTCCTTATCCTGAAGCGGGAAACTTTTTTGTTTGGTACATGAACGGAGACATATGTACCGTCAAGAGCTCCGAGACAACCCTGCACGGTTTGAATACAAATCAGTAACAAACATATAAAAAAAGATACGAAACGTTTATGTAAAATGCTTAACAGAAACATACCCAAACGCTCATCAGTTGAATCCTCAGGTACAGGAACAGGTTTAACAAAGATTTTCAGTTTTACTACTGCATTCAAAACCTCATGGAAACTCTTGAAAACAGTTCGGGTTGATCTTTGAAAATCATACCTAATAGTTCTAAACTTGTGATTGTGACCAACTATCTTAAGGAATAACGCAATCTTTTCTTCGGCACTAACATACGTATCATCATGAACTATTTGGCCAACACGAAGAACTGTGCAAAGACGGTAGAAGACATCCTTGGTCATCCTTAGTGTGTCAAAACAGTCGTCCTGATTACCCAACATCAACTTGTTCAAGTACTCAACTTGTTTAGGCAGATGGTTTATTAAGCTGTACCTAATTCTGTCAATACGACGAACTCGTTTTTGTATCTCAAGGCATTCTGCCTTATCAAGTGCATCTAATATTGCAAGAAGAACCAAGACTATGGCGGAAGTTCTTTAATGAGGGAGATTTCTGAAATATACTGAACAAATTCTGATATGAACAAATTATTGAATAAATTCTGATATGAACAAATTATTGACAGGAACAAAATATTGACAAAATTCTGATATGAACAAATTCTGATATGAACAAATTCTGATCTGAACAAATTCTGATATGAACAAATTCTGATCTGAACAAAATTCTGATTGGTTTACGTAATCCCCAAATCCCGAATCTAAAAATCCAATTCTAATAACAAAATCCCATTAGGTTTACGTAATCTCCAAATCCCAAATCTAAAAATCGTCGCGTTTGCTGTTCTGCGATAAAGAAAGACTTAGGATTCGTCGCGTTTGCAGTTCTACGATGAAGAAAATTTTGGATTTACGATCTTTGAGGTAAAGGTTGGATGGTAAAGGTTGAAGTGTATAGGTAAAGGTTCGATGGTAATTGTTGAGAATAATCAGGGTTAGATTAGTCTTTTACCTGGTCTAAAATTTTTATCAACTGTAATCAATCATGTTTCAAGGGATGCAAACAAGTCACTCTATCCATCCACCGACATTTTGCCATAGATTGGAAGAGTTGTACCTTCGAAAACGGGCTTAATCCACCTCACAGTAAACGAATTTCCCGTATTGATTACGAACGAAAAAACGGCGAAAACTATACTAATCAACCCTAATCGCACGCAGTAAATGAGGCCTAACATTCTGGATCATAAAATTTCTACTACTGTTAAGAGACAAATACTGTTAATCTTTTTGCGCTAAACTATTTTTTTCCAACAATAGCACGTAAGTGCAATCCAAGTAAACATATTCTATGATTGACAAGAATTTCCAATACAGAATCATATATTCTATATAATCCCACTCATCTCACTTTGAATATATCCTTTTCTTTCCCCCTCGCCTCACAACGACATTCATGATTTTATAAAGATATCACCATTAACTTACTACAAGTTCTACAAATAATTTGGCTATTTTGCTATATTTTCGTTATGTCCAAATCAGGCAACCTCAAATTATTACACAATGATGCAAACCGGTTGTCCATTATAAGTATTCTTCATATATGAAGCTTTCAGAGGAGAACAGAAATGCAGGAGAAATAAATTGTCTTTCTCAAACAATGATTTCTTTTTTCTGATAGAATTCTGGTTAATGCAAAGTATGATTGAGTTCTAGAGAGCCGTGGGCATACACATGGGTCTTTTTCGGCCGTCCATCCCCAAACGGGGGAGATTTTGTATATGCGGCCGCCTAAGTGGCCACATATAACACTCCTATGAGCATAACCGATTACACATTCACAGGTTAAACGATGTAGTACTTGAAGATTTGTCTTATACCGCCCAAACATTATATTATAGTAAAAAGTAATTAGACACTGAAGGACTCAAATGGACTTTCAACCAACCAGTTTGGTTGGATTTGATGGATTACCGAATGCTATAGTCCCTAATCCAGTAAACTATAAAACTACACATCAGTCCACAGAATGCAACCTTATTTTCTATAATTTACTGACCATGGTCCGTGGTCTATAACTTTCAGCAATAAACATCGAAAATCCAGACTCCCTCCGACTCTATCCATCAAAACATTTTCACATCAAAATCTCCTCTGGCTCTTCTCCACTTGCCTAATCTTTGCTCACCTCCATGTTCCACTTGCATTGAACACGAACCTCAAGTGGGCTGCTTGATCACTCCGACACCTATTGTGCAGTCTGCTTTCTCGTCTCTTCTCTTCTCCCCTCGCCATTGGAGTGATTCTGTGAGAGAATTAGTGGGAGCATAAACATAAAGCAGCTTTACGGCAAGATATATGCAGCACTTCTCCATTTCCATTTCCACCTATCAAGCAAAAAAGTACTACGAAGTGAAAAGAACCTACCTTTTTCACCATCCACGCCCTCTGTTTCCCCTGATTATTCTCATGATACCATCAATCATTCGTCTTATATAGTGAGGAGTATCTCTTATTCAGTTCACCATCTTTTCATCAACGCAGAGAAACTCCAACAACAAGTAGTTCTGGATGGCTTTGAACAGCTTGTTCATTCTTCTAATGCTTGTGTTCTCTGCTTGTAACCAGTCTTTCCAGGCAACTGAAAACCAGTATGGTTTCTTCAATCTCATGAGGGAGACACTCTCGGGGAGTTCATTAGCCGAATGGGATCTCGCCAGAACCAGTGATTTTTGCAACTTCACCGGAATCTCATGTGATGATCGGAGAAATGTTGTTGGGGTTGATATCTCCGGCTGGTCACTCAGTGGGAAATTCCCAGAAGATATATGTAGTTACCTGCCCAATCTGCTTATTCTTCGTGTTGGACAGAACAACTTCCGTGGTGGATTCCCCCGTGGAATAGTAAACTGTTCTGTCTTGGAAGTGCTCAATATTAGCTCCACGAAACTCGCAGGAGCGTTGCCGGATTTTTCTCCCCTGCATTCCCTGAGAGTTCTTGATCTTTCGTATAACCTTTTTTCAGGCGATTTTCCTGTGTCCATCACCAATCTCACAAACCTTGATATCCTCAATTTCAATGAAAACGAGGGGTTCAACTTGTGGCGGCTGCCAGAAAATATCTCCGGACTGATGAAACTGGAGACCATGATTCTGACGTCATGCATGCTCCATGGCGAAATCCCGCCGGAGATCGGGAACATGACTTCTCTCATTGATCTGGAGCTGAGTGGGAATTATTTATCCGGCAGGATTCCCAAAGAGCTCGGCAGGCTGAAGAATCTGCAGCAGCTTGAGCTTTATTACAATCAATTGGAAGGTGAAATCCCGCCGGAGCTTGGTAATTTGACCGAGCTGACCGACCTGGACATGTCTGTTAACAAGTTCAGCGGCCGAATTCCGGCGCCCATCTGCCGCTTGCCGAAGCTGCAGGTTTTCCAGCTGTACAATTGCAGCCTGACAGGGGATATTCCGGCAGTTCTTGCCAACTCAACAACGCTCAACACTTTATCTTTGTATGGAAATCTCCTGACTGGAGAAATCCCACAAAACTTGGGAACATCATCAATCCTTGTAGCTTTAGACCTGTCGGAAAACAATTTTACCGGAAACCTGCCGGCGGGGCTCTGCAGTGGCAGGGGATTGAACTACCTCCTCACACTTAAGAACAAGTTCAGTGGCCAAGTTCCTCAGAGCTATGGAGAATGTAACTCCCTCGTTAGGTTTAGGATCAGCAACAACAATCTGCAGGGGAACTTACCAGAAAGGATCTTCTCTCTTCCTGGTGCAACGATTATTGATGTGGCATACAATGATCTGACGGGTCGGATTTCTCCAAATATTGGAAAGGCAAGCAATTTGTCTGAGTTGTTCTTGCAAGGAAACAGGTTTTCAGGCGTTCTTCCTCCTGATATTTCACTTGCTGTAAAATTGGTGAAGGTTGATCTGAGTTTCAATCTTCTTTCTGGTCCCATACCTTCTGAAATTGGCAGCTTAAGAGGGCTCAATCTATTGCTTATGCAGGGAAATCAGTTCACCTCTTCCATCCCTGACTCGCTCTCTTCTCTCAGTTCTCTCAATGTTCTTGATCTGTCACACAATCATTTGGATGGCAGAATCCCAGAAAGCCTTTCCTTGTTATTACCTAATTCATTGAACTTCTCACACAATTCTCTCTCAGGGCCAATCCCAGTTTCATTTATACGGGGAGGATTGCTGGAGAGTTTCTCAAACAATCCAGGATTGTGTGTCCCTGGTTATGTAAACACATCTGATTTCTCTGCTTGCCCCCTATCTTCTTCCAATAGGAAGAGGATGAATTGCATTTGGCTGATAGCAATCTCTGTTGGGATTGTAGTTCTTGGAAGTGTCCTGTTCCTGAAGAAGTGGGTTAGCAACAACAAGAAAGCCATGCAACACGACTATGCCCTTTCGTCCTCATTTATCTCATATGAAGTCAAGAGTTTCCATCGTCTGAGCTTCTCTGAAAGAGAGATCATTGAATCGATGGTTGATGAAAACATCGTCGGGTATGGAGGATCGGGGACGGTTTACAGGATAGAGCTGAGTAATGGGGATATTGTGGCAGTGAAGAAGCTGTGGAGTAAGAGGACTAAAGACTCAGCTGCAGAGTATCAGCTCATTCTTGACAAGGAGCTGAAAACTGAAGTGGAGACTCTGGGGAGCATAAGGCATAAGAACATTGTGAAACTCTACAGCTACTTCTCAAGCAGAGATTGCAATCTGCTGGTGTATGAGTATATGCCAAATGGGAATCTCTGGGATGCACTCCACAGGGGTAAGATAGTTCTGGAATGGCCAATCCGGCATCAGATAGCACTGGGAATCGCACGAGGACTGGCGTATCTGCATCATGATCTAATGCCACAGATCATACACAGGGATATCAAGTCTACAAACATACTTCTTGATGTCGCTTATCAGCCAAAGGTGGCAGATTTTGGCATTGCCAAAGTCTTGCAAGCCAGGGGATCAAAGGATTCTACGACCACGGTCATTGCTGGAACATACGGATACTTAGCACCAGGTACGTTTCAATATTCAAGCTCACATTCGGTCATTTCAGACTGATGATACCTGAACAATTCATGTTCTTCCTTCAACAGAATACGCATATTCTTCCAAGGCAACAACCAAGTGTGATGTCTACAGCTTTGGTGTTGTCCTGATGGAGCTCATAACGGGGAAGAAGCCCCTAGAGGCAGAGTTCGGAGAGAACAAAGACGTTGTGCATTGGGTTTCAAGCAACGTGGAGACGAAGGAAGGGGCTGTGGAGGTGCTCGATAAACGAGTCTCCAGTTCCTTCAAAGATGACATGATCAAAGTTCTCCGCATAGCAATACTTTGCACTTGCAGGGCTGCAACACTTCGCCCCACGATGAACGATGTCGTTCAGCTGCTGATGGAAGCTGATCCCTGTAGATTCGACTGCTGCAAACTGTCCAACAAGACTGATAAAGATCATGGGAATGCCAGCAAGCCAAAAAACATAGTCTAACTCACAGTCACAATATCTAGAATTAGGATCAAGTCAAGGTTCCACGTAAAGTAATCAAATAATTCTCAGTTGAAGGAGTAGGAAGATGGTTACAAGAAAATTAGGCCTTCCAAAAAAAAAAAAAAAGCAACCCCACCCCTCCCCACTTCACTTGAACCTCTGCAAACAACTGAGAATCTTCATGTGCCTAACTGCTTTGTCCCAACTCACTGACCCACATAACTAATATCTGTGGATGCTTGATTCCATCATACCAATGATAGAATGAAAAAGAGGAAAAAACATCTGTTTCTGTATGTGATATGTTTTGTGATTCAAAGGAAGCCCATTTTGAATATGGAAGTGGGCAGTGGGGTTCTCACTGAACTATTCTTGCATGTCATCTTTCTTTCCAATCTGCTTTAGAAAAGGAATTTGTGCAACTCCAACTGCTTCTGATGCACATTTGTCTAGATAGAGCTTTGGGTGTCTCCACAAAGTATCAATTTTCCTAGGGGTGCACAAATTACCCTGTCCCGATACCCGATAGGTAAAAAAATAAAAATAAAAAATCGGGTTTGGGTCGGATTACCCGAACCCGACCCGGCTATTTAAGGCAAAAAAGCTTGTAAATTTCAGGTTCAGTTCGGGTTACCCGAACCCGAAAAAATGAATAAAAAATAATAAAAAAAAACTAGGAAAATGGGTACCCGGTACCCGGCGGGTTTGGGTATCGGGTACCCGGTACCCGGCGGGTTTGGGTATCGGGTACCCGAACCCGGGTTTGGGTATTTTTTTAAATACCCGAACAAATCGGGTCCAGATCCGGGTAGAGCACTAACCGAACCCGAAACCCGATTGTGCAGCCCTAAATTTTCCCTTGTTTCACCCACCCACCCCTATTTTTTTAGGAATATTAATAAAAATTTAATCATGTAATATAGATGTGTAATAGTCCTAAAACTTTCAAAATTAATCAGTAAAATTAATATATCTGACACAATAAACATCGCAGCTTCAAATGCATTTTCAGTTTTCACCCTAATCATATGATTCATCCGCCAATGATTGCATAAATTCAGACAAAATTTTGTAGGTATTGTGATTTTATATCTATCACAGGCAAAGGTGCGTGGGTACAGAAATAATTCTTATAAGTTTAATATAAATCATTAACTGCTACCAATAACTAGAAGACAAAAAGAGAGAAGAAGCCATTTTGCTGGTAAAATGTTTACACGTTCTTACAAAGGCTCGCTGATTAAACCAGAATCAGCTCGGTGTTGTCTCGCTGATTACAAAGGCTTGAATCAGACTCTGAGCAGCATTGGCCTGCTCCGGCGTCCCAGATATGATAATTGTCACCTCTGTTGCACCGGGCTTTGGATCCATAATGGTTATCTTTGCATCAGAAATCTGGAAAGAAGGCCATAAAATGGTACAATTGCTTCCCATGTGACTATGCAACCTACAAATTAACTAAAGAACCAGACAAAAGGCCTGTCGAAGTTTAAGAAGATCTTCTCAAAGGGGAATTTGTTCTACCAATTCAAGGAAGTATTTTGATCAACAATTGTGGGAGAAAGTTATAAGAACTAGGCAAGCAAAAGTGAAAAGGCACTGATACAAACATAGCCGACATCAAGAGAAGTAGCTTACGCAGCTTTCACTAATACACGGAATCTAAATTTAGCAACAGCAAATTCTGGGTAGGAAACAACAAGGAGCAAAACTGGCAAGTATGAGATCAATACCTCACGAATTTGGCGCAAACATCCACCATCTTCCCCATGGATTGCAGGAACCACAAAGCGAGGAACAACAACTTCTACTTTTGTGTTTGTTATAATAGCCTGTTGATTTCTGCAATTTTCATTAAAATAAAATCAATTAAGCCTCAGAAAATTTAGATGACATCAAATCACGGTGAGAAACTAGACCAACCCGGCAAATCCACCAAGTCTTCTCATAGGAGGTCCTGGACGGTCATGGAACCCAATATGACCGGGGCCTTCTATAGGTCCCTGCAAACCAAATTGAAACATGTGAACTATAAAATAGGAATTTTCAAAGGTATTGCTCACACATAATAAGTATAGTGTAAATGAGCTATAAGATGGACTTTTCAAAGTTAATACCTCTGGCCCCCACATTGAGGCTGATGGCATTCTCTCAGATATATGATGATATCCTGGTCCAGGAAAACTATGACCAAAAGGATGGCGATCATCATGTGCATGAAACCCACCACCCGAAGGTGGTGCCCTAGGACCATCATAGTTGTTAAATGGAGGGCCCTGATTAGCGAACATCCTATTCGTGGGTAATGGAAATGGGGGAACTTGTTCCCAATTTCTCTGGACTACATCTCGAAAAAAATGATTTCGCAACTTTGTAGTTATCTGGAGAAGAGCCTCTAGAACTACTTCAATCTCTCCAATTACCTAAAATTACAAGGCATGACCATGTTAAAAATCAAAAAGAGGGTTAACAAATGTAACTCTTAACTGTAGAACAAAACAAACTAACGTAACATGTATACTTAACCATTGAACAGATGATGATCAAGTATATGTACAGATACGACTGAATGCAAGAAAGTATGTAATACAAGTTCGTCCATGCAACATACCTGAACTACTTCTTCATTCTCCGAAGCATTCTTAGGCACCTGATCTTTACCCAAAATGCGAATATTGGCTCCAGTTGCCTTCCTCATTTCCGCAATCACTGAACCACCCTTGCCCAGGAGACATCCAATTTGATGAGAGGAAACAAGGAGTTTTGCCGTCAAAGTTTTTCCTTTGTTTTCTGGTGTGGCCCTAAATATTCTGGATTGCACTCGAAGTACTGCATCTTGTGGGGGAGATATTCTATCCTCTGGAAACTGCATTGGAAGGTTTCCAACATCACTCATTCTTACCATCCAAATACTTAATAAACGAAAACAAACTGTAGTAGAAGAGAAAAACAGAAACCATACAGCGGGGCCAGATATGATAATTATACGATCTTCTGCATTGATTCCGCCATCTAGAACATTAACCTCACAACCAGTTTCACGCTCAAGAGCCTTGACAACAGTACCTCCCTTCCCAATTACACCACCAACCTTGTCCTCAGAACATAGCACACGGAAGCTCAATACTTCAGGAGGAAAACGAACACTAGTGGGATTACTTGCCTCAACATCATGAAACCCTGAAGAATGAGGTGTTCCAGGTCCATGGAAAGGACGGTTGAACGATGGCAACCTATCATCTTGAGGGAGAGGACCAAAGAAATTAGACAATGGCCCTGTAACGGTAGTGGGGAAAAGAATCTGATTGCGATGATAATTGTCAAGCAGTTGCTGGGAGACGAAATGAATGGCTTTCCTGATGGCATCGATTCTACCAGAGATCTGCAGAAGAGCAGACGTTCTCATCATCTAAATTTCTTTCAGCATACAAATTACCATCCTTTTCCTGCCTATGTGGATATAGTAAAATATTCTGACTTAAGGATAAACTATAAAGGCAGCAGTTCCTCTTCAAATCAAAGGGGTTATTTTTCCACAGTAAATGTTTTTCATAATCTGGTGATATGTATAATGAGAAGAGAGATTACCCAATTAAGTTAATTCTGTATCAATAAATTCGATAAACCAGATGAAATGATGACGAAAAGTAGATGGAAGTACCTGAACCAATTCATCAGAAGAAGATGCACAAGAAGGAAGCTTGTCCTTGGGAAGAATTCGAATTTGCGCTCCACTGTCAGATGCCATTTGTTTTATAACACTGCCAGCTTTTCCTAATAGACATCCTACTTGACCAGAAAAGACAAGAAGCCTCACGGCGGATGATGGTGGCATATTATTTCCTTCCTCTCCTTCCTTCATATCAGACAACCCATCAACCATTTTATCAAATAGAACCAGCAAAGCTTTTTGAATGGAGGAAATCTCCTTTTCTTTTTCGAACTGTGAGTCAATAGTAAGAGACTGCTCTTCATCAGCATCGCCTCTTTTCTCTGTGTTTCCGGTCAATTCAGTACATTCAATGTCCTTAGTTTCAGCCTTAGACTGGTCAATAGAAATTCCATTGTCTTTGTCTGATCCTACGATTACAATCACCTGTTCATCACATCCCGGAACATTTTCCTCGACACGGACTTCTGCTCCAGTCTCCTGGGATATTTGAAATATATTGCTACCACCTTTCCCAATAATGCCACCAATTTTATGAACTGGGCAAAGTAATCGCATAACTTTGACAGAAGAGGATCCAATAAATCCTGTGTTATCAGCATCAAATGTTAAAGCCTTAAGTCTCTTCCTGTTTCCACCTGGCTCGATAATACTTCCATCAACTGGTCTCTTAGCAGCAATCGCTTCAGCCGACATGCCTTGCAATCGAAATAAAGTTTCTGAAAATATTTTGGGTGTTAACGGCAAGAATATTGAATCATATAAGAAGACAAGTTGTACTGTAAGGAAATTTAAGTGTTTAATATTCTGCAGCAACATCGCACCGATTTAAGGCACTTGGGCATCCGGAAATTGGATTAGACAACCATTGGAATGTGATATTCTCCAATTAAAGGTAGCGTTATGTATCGACTTAATATTGAACATGATCTCAATTTCCTTATGCAAAAAATGGCACCTTATTATCATGTTCTGGCCTATCGTTTCAGTTCAGTTCACTTAATGGTTGATCAATCAAGTCATACATGTTGTGAGGAATTCTGCTCCTCGCAACAAGGAATGACATAACTAAAGATTTAAGTAAGAAAACTATCCACTTTTGACAACCAACAGAAGTTTCAGAGATTAACTGCCACGTTTTAGACATATACTAGATAATCCTTTGGCATATTCAGTAATCTAATCCCTGATAAAGAAGTCAGGTCTACTAGGTACACAAAGGCAGCTATAAACAAAAGTAAGAAATCAAAGATACCCTGGTTACCATATCCACCAAATATTTTTTTGAGAACCAAATATAACCATTTTTTTAGAATGTTCCGTTAGCTACTGTCATAAAGAACAAAATTTTATCAAAAGAAGTACGTCAAGCCTAAGCTGAACAAGGAAACGATGTTACGAGATGAAAACTAGATGCAACCATAGCTGCACACACCAACAGTACAGATTAAAGACCACTGATAACCAAGGGAACACATTTGTGCACACATCAAAGCTGAAACATGCTCAAATGTTCACATTTTCTATGCAGATATCAATATCAGTGGGAACCCACCCCCAATCATATAAACCTCATGAACTTACGCGTAAAGGGCATATCATCAATTGAACAGAGGTCGAGGCACAAAAACGCATGCTCCAGAAAATATAGAAAAAATTCAGTGTTTGAAGTAACAAGAAAAGATGATATCGATGTCGCTTACAAGAGTAATTAGCACCAAAATTTGTCGGAATGTCCACTGAATTACAGAATTGAGTTCCGGGGATTCCTTGTTGGTTAGGTAAAGACACCAATCAAGTGAAAAAACCCTGGTCGTATTCGCCCAAATTATGTATATATCCTTCAACAGAATGGGTCACGGTCTCTAGCCCCGCTGTGCTTGCATTTGACGGCGTGTGCGACTAAACTCCGA
>JAOYMZ010074084.1:0-11951 GCA_025802335.1 Pinguicula primuliflora | reverse complement strand
TCGGCATTCTGCTTCTAGCCTTTACTCTTTTCAGTTCTTTCATTTGTCCCATACCGGAAATTCAAATTGAGAAAAAACTCTATATAATTGTACATGCGCATCACACATCCACTTCAGCATCCGCATCTCCGTCACATCAAATTTCCGCACATGTGAAAGTCTCATAGCCCAACACTCTGACCCATAGAGCATCGCCGATCTTATAACCGTTCTATAATGTACAGAAAAGTAATATGCGAAATAAACTCAAAACATGACTAAATATGAGCTTATCACATGGATAAATAATGGTGGGAAAACCAAATATTTTCATGCACAAATTAAAAGTAACAGGCAGAAAGAATACAATCAGAGGCCTACTTATTGAAGATCAGCGGTGTGAGGATGTTGCTGAAGTGGAAGCAATCACACCTCGAGATGATAAAACAGACATGCGGGTCAGGTCTATCCAAGACCTGCCCCACACGAGATAGGGTTTTTTCCCAAGTTATAGACCCACGGAATGAGTCACGGGCCTAGGGCTGGACCAGAGAGTTGGGTCGTGGGTCCATCCCTCTGCCCGAAATTCGAGTTGGATACCCAAATGTTTTAATAAATATTTTTGTTTTTGACAGGATCTGAACCCAAAACGTATTAATCAAGATGCATTGTGGGCTTATAGAGCAGCCTATAAGACACCTATAGATATGTCCCTTACACATTGGTTTTTAGTAAGTTCTGTCACATTCGTGTGCTGCTGGAACACCAAGCTTACCGGTTGTAAAGACACTCAACATTGAGAACCATTGGGAAGCAAGGAACATGAAGCTTTAATTCAACCAAATAGTTTAAATGAGGTTAGATTCATACAACAATGCATCACTGTAAAGGAGAGAACAAGGCAGATTCATGACAAGCTCATTGCAAGGAATGCGTTTTCAGTTAGAGACTTGATTTTGTATTACAAAAGAAATCTCAAACTCTTACTTGGTAAGTTAAAATCGAGATGGAGTGGACCATACACAGTTCTAGAGGTCTTTCCCTATGGAGCAGTAACCATCTACAAGAAGAAACTATTCAAGACTTTCAAGGTGAATGATCATCAGCTTAAACCATACTAAAGATATCTTCCAGAGCTCAAAGAGAATGTCCTAATGCTTTAGGATGCCCCTGGACCAGGATGATGTAGGATGGGTCGAGCTATGACCCTAAATACAAACGCTGGATGTGAGACAACCATCAAAAGAGTTTGATTTACTTTATTTTTTATTTTTGAATTTTTAGTAGTTTGCATTCTGTTTTTCCTGATTTTGTTTATTTTAGTTCCCTATTAACTTGAATGTCCAGAATTTTTTTGTAGGTTATGAGTATGTATGCAAGGATTTTGATCACTTCAAGCAAGGATGATGGCCATTTCCTTTCAATCTCCACAAGATAGGCTATTCTCAATGAGATACCCTTTTCTTTGTCTCATTTTGTGGGAGATACCCCATTGCCATGCCTTACTTATTAGCCTACACTATGTTCTACACCCATAAATATTCCTTTTATGAATAATAGAGCATAGGATTGTCCGGAACATGAGCTTTAAATCATCAATTTAACCATGTTTTACCCTTTAGCACGTATAAGGCCATATTCCTATTTTCTTACTCCTAAACTTCACTATAAAACCTTCAGTTTATCTTTCAAGTTTTCTGAGGACAAGAAAGCTTCTATGCGTTGGGGAGAGGGACTTCTTTATAGTTCATTTTGAGCAAAATATGGCTTCTTTATTAGATGGCAATTTGCAACACTTGAGCTTTGCAAAAATGGCGATTTGCAAAACCGAAGCTCTACTGATCGAGCTAGATGGCCACCTCCGCGTCGGCGACTAGGTCGGCGCCGGCACCTCCGCACCATGCTCCATCTCCGGTGCCTTCCCCTATTGTGGTTACTCCCTCTGGACTACAGCAGCACACCCTCGGTGACGACAGTTTCCTGGTTTCCGGCAAGGGCAATGACTCATCTCATGGCCTGGAAACGATTCCGATGGGGATATCACAGTCAATTGGGAGGGAAATCTCAACACCTCCATCTGTCCTCTGATCCCCAGAAGCAGGAAAACAAAAAGTTGATTCAGAAAATTTGGACCCTCCAAATGTTCGACGAAATGCCACAGAGGGATTGCAGAAATTTGGACAGCCTGAAACTGCGAAGCTTGCTGGAAATCCTGTTGTGTCATCTACACAAAAGAGGCCTACACGACACTCTGTTAATCCCAAGTTCGCTTGACTCTGAGAGACAACGAATTCCTTCCATTTTACCGGTTTCCCGGACTCTTGGACGAAAGCAGAAATGGTTAAAGTCTTCTCATCCTATGGTGTGATTCAAGACTTGCATCTACCTAGGAATGTGGATGTTCAAGGGAGGCAATACAGTTTCGTCCGATATCGCAAGTCCATAAATCCTCAACATTTGCTGGGCCTTCTCAACAACATTTGGGTTGGATCCGTGCAACTGCAAGTCAGCCTTGGTAAAACTGTCACTAACGTTCAATTGGAGCCGCTCAATGCTGAGCATCCCAGTCAGACAACCAATCTTCAACGCGCAGTTTTGGTGGAACCAAAACAGAATGCAGAATGTGAAACTGTAGAATCCCAGGTCAATTTCTTCCCTGACCCTGGAGCGGATGATTGGCTGAAATACTGCATAGTTGGCACCCCTGCTGCTTCTGGAACGGACGCTACAGCCATCAGCCTCTCCCTTAAAACAGCGGGCTACACAAACTATAGTGCAATACACATTGAAGGAGGTGAAGTATTGATCGAAATCCCAGACTTACCACAACAAATTCAGCTGCTGAAGGACCATAAATGTACCACCCGTATCGGCCTCTACAAAGTTCGACCATGGCGGCTGCTAAATGGTAAACCAGCCAGACTTGCTTCAGTCACTGTACGCAGAACGCCTCTACATTTTTGGAGCGAGAAGCTGTTTCAGACTCTAGTAGGATCATTTGGGGAGCTATTATCCATGGATGAGGACACTAAGAACCGAAAGAATATGATTTGTGGAAAAATGCAGGTTCTAACAACGACCTCATCACGTATTCAGAAGAGCATCTGGGTGGACACAACATAAGGAAATTTCTCGGTGACTATAACTGAAGAAGATGGGGAACCGAGTGCTTAGAACAACACCTGGCCATCTCTTGCAACCTCTAAGGCGCAATTTCGGTGGAAAAGAAAACTCCCTGCTGATGCGCCATTGAAACAAGGCCCTGCACCTGCAGCAGAGGAAGTCTGGCATCAAGAATTAGAAAACAAAGTCTACAATCTGTGCCTTGAAAATTTGCTCCAACTGAACAAAACCGGAATGGAGCCAACAGGAACGTCACAGCAGGGCTTTCTTTGCGCCAATACTGACTTGCATCCAGCCAGCTCAGCTCCAGATTCTGGAGATATCACAGCAGGACAGCACCTCCCCCTTGACACTCAGGTAGGAAACCAACAGCTGCCACCGAATGCTTTTGCAGCCACGGATCCTGAACAAACCTCTGCAACAGCGGACCGGGCAGTAGTGTAGGTCTTCTCTGAGACATTCCCAGATACCACAGGCACTGCTCTGGCCTCGTCTCCAGTTCGTACAGTCCCAGTCCCTAAAGCCCCAGAACTAGAGCACAACATTTGCCAAGGAAAAGAGTCCACCAATCTCCAACCAAAAAATTGGGTAGACCGAGTTGAAGAGGGAGATTCGGACAACGACTTCTTCTCGCAACCACCTTTCTCCCTGCTGCCTAACCGTGCAGCCACTGCAACAAAAGATGCTTGACCCAATGGCTGCACCTTTCTCCCAGCTGCCTAAGCAAATGACCGCCGAGCAAGACACCATTCAGTATATGTTAGACGACTCTGTGGAAACTCTATATGAGGTTCAAGTCTCCACAAATGGCATGAGTTTTGCAGAGGCATGGGTCGCGAATAGAGCAGCCCGCAGCTCTGCCCCTGAAGGAGATTTCTCTCTGAGCAAAAATGACTCATTGGATGTCGAGGAACTTCCCGCTTGGTATGAAGAGCCAGATAAGCCCCCAGCTTCAATGAACCAGCCAAGGAAGAAAAAGAAAAAAGGTTCTGAAAAGAAACCTTGCCCACGGCGCAGTCTGCATATCCGAGGGAAATAACTCTGAACTTTTGACACTCCATTTTTCAGTTTGTGATTGTATTTTCCATAACTACACTCATTTTTTGGGGCTAGTTTGTACAATCACTTTGCTATCAATAAAACAAAAATTAAAAAAAATGGCTTCTTTTTCGAAATTTTGATCAAAGGAACCCTATCTTGCTCTCTTCTATGCATTCGGTCATTTATCATTCAATGGTTCATCTCCATGATTCATGGTAATATTTTATGGATATTTACATGTTTTCCAGTCTTTGTATGTGCTTATATGTTGCATTTGCATACTTCTTTGGTCATTCCTGAGAAAAAGAAAAAATATTACAAAGAAAAATAAAATAAAATTGAAAACATTCTTGATTATATCAACTCAGGATGATCTTAGATTCTGGCAACAAGATGCAATAAACACTTGGGGTCCGTTTATTACATGTGATAACGTTTGATTACGGTGGTTTTCACAGTTTTTAACGACCGTAATCAAATGCTGAAACTTGTTTACTACGAATTTGATAACGAGCGTTATCGAAGGTACAACTTTCGAATTCCACCATTTTTTGTCAGATCTTTGATTTGAAGCGTTCTAATCCCTCAAAACACGTGTGATTTGGAAACTTAACTCATGACCAAAGTTACAAAGACTAAAATACCCATTGAACTTCATCTGAATTACCATTCAAACTACCATATATACAAAATCCAACTCTAAAATCCTCAATTCTGATTTCAAAAACTAAAATCTGAGGAACCCTAGTTCGCCAATTTCCATACATCCAGCTGAATTCCGCCAGAAATGCCTTCGTCTGTGAAGAGAAAATCACTGCTGCTATTATCACCCTCCTTCTTCCTCTCCTCCACCTTCCTCTCCTCCATCTCAGCTGGAGAGACTTTCCTCGTCACCCACCATTGCTCCATCACCGCCAATTTGTCCACTTTGAAAGCACTGAATTTCTCAAGCACAGGGTCCAATTCACACAACAATTTCTCTCGCCTCTTTGCAGCTACTGTTAACCCATAGTTTAACATACAAGCATCGAGCACGAATAAACACGAATGGAGAAAAAGTACACGAATGGAGAAAAAGTAGTCGTTCTATGCTCCAACGGCTGCAAAATAATCTATGCTCCAACGGCTGCATAATAATCTTTGCAGCTACTGTTAACCCATATGTTTCCGAAGTTATTTTGTTGTTCTCAGAAAGAACACAAATGGAGAAAACGTAGTGAGAATCATCAAGCTTCGCCGCAGCTTCATTGTTAATGTGGTTAACTTATTGATTTTTCAAGTTTCCTTTGGTGTTAATCTCCACTTTTGTTTGTTTACTTGTTTTTTTATATGGATTCAATCTTGATAGCGAACATTTTAAAATCAAATATGCGTGAGGGGTATTTTGGTCATTCAACCATCATTTGACTGTTGTATCCGACGTAATCAATTTCAAAGTAAACACGTGCAACCTTAACTAACCAATCAAAATCAAACATCAAAATCCGTTTAATACATTTAATGTTGATACCAATAACGCTCAAACTCAAACTCAAACCTTGGTCCATAATTCCGCAGTAAATGGACCCTAAGTGAAAATTAAGGCAGATCCTTGGATGAAAACCTCTTTTGAGGCTCCATGGCAAGAAAGTGAGGAAACTTAGAATTAAACAATTATAAGGGAGAGTTTGGATATATTTAAGGATATGTATACTCTTGTTATTTGATGGAGTGTTCCCTAGAGGAGATATCTAGCAAATTCTTTCCTTAGGATACGTCTTGAGGTTGCTTTTCTTGGCTTAGTTTGGAGAATGGCAAGGTAAGGTGTGTATTGGCATTTTTCCATGCATACTTCATTGAAGGAGTTGTTGATTTGAACAATATATGGAATAAATGGAGGGATTTGATCAAGGCTACTTCGTTCACCTTCATCAAGGGATTTTTAGCACTATTTTGGTTACTATTAACCTATACGTATCGTGTTTTGATGTATTTGGTATCTCACATCTATTTACGGGTTGTTTTCTAGATTTATCATATTTTGAGTGCAAGTTCAAAAGCTACCTAAATTTAAGGATTTTTTGAAGAAAAATGAAGAAGATGCACTTTTACCCATATCTTGTAGCTTCATATTTTCTTACCCTCAAGGCCATGGAAGCTGATTTTTTGAGCTCAAAACTACACTTTCAACCTTATATTACCTTTAGAAGTGAAGCTATAGCAAGTTTTGGCTGAGGCTAAAGGAGATTGAGAAAAACAATTTTGTCCAAAGCTAGAGAAAAACAGTGTTACCCCATGTTAGAGGACATGATATGAGCTGGTTGCAGCTATGACGGATCAGAGTATATGGTATCTTCTACATCAACTATGGAAGCTACTAACTAATAATCGTACTTTATAGAGCCATGAAAAAGTAGATATGAAGCAAAGAAGGAGACACTATCATTCTGCGAGAAAGTGAAGAATTCGGTGACGAGCTGACATTAGCGATTTCTGACTCCTTGTATATTGATCTTTTCCCAATAGTGTTCCACAGTTTAAGTTCCTATTGAACTCCTCAATAAATTTGTAGAAGAGTGTTTGCCCATAAAATGTATCCAGAGTTCGGAAATGATCGAACAATGCACGCCATATTTGGACAGTCTACTCTCGGCCTTGGTTATTTCGAGCAAGATGTTTTGTGATGGATCCTTGAACAACTCGAAGTCCAAACCTTCCAGGACCTTCTTTGATCGATTTTAGAGGACACATTTAGTATGGAGACACAAAGAAGTCCAAGTACAAGTCCAAAACCTAGAAAAAAAACCGCCTGAAGATGTGAACACACTAAAGGAGAGACACATTAAGACTCCTAATTGTGTATGATTCTTATTATCGTTTTCCTTTTATAAAAGAGCCTGTTATCAACCCTAGTAAACATACATGGAATGGAAAGAAAATCAGAAGATGCATTGCCCTAGCTATTTTTACCTTTTCCTTTCACTTTCATAGGACTTTGCTCTTCATCAAGAACACAAGTTGTTTTCCCTTTTCCCGAGATGAATTCAATTCTATTGTCTATTTAAACACCTTCCCCTCAACTGATCTGCACGTTCTGAGAATAATATGAAGTTTTGGTGAGGTGCTGGTATTTATTTTCAGTTTGATATTGCATGCATAAGAAGAAACACATTTAGGATTTATGTAGGAATTGTATGGAGTAGCTAACCATTACTATGCATTAGGAGGTTCAATAATGTCACTTTTACATACTGATAGCATGCTTAAACACTATATTATGACCCAAATAGGCACTCGATATTAAGCAAACATATGAATACCTGAAGATGAACCCTACACTAGGTTAAACGAGTTGGCATAGGATCATTCAACTTCTTTGGTGGCTTTTCTGATTTCTAGGTTAACTAGATGAGATGGTGAGCATTTAGACCTTAAGAAATCCATTTTTATTCATATGAAAGGTATTAAATATAGCAGTACGTTACAAACACTAAGTATCAAAACACTTGTTTCTAGAATGCACCTACGATCCATATTGCTTTAATGTCATCCCTCATGAACATAGAGGTCAATAAAAGGGATTTTCACCTATGAATTCTCTCATATTGTTAGCTCTTAGCTAGTAGCTTTATATTATGTTACTTTTCAATTCACAAAACACAAGAATCCCCCTAGTTTTCTTTATTTTTGAGCAACACCTTCATTGAGCATGTATGTGGAGATAACTTCTTTTCCCTTTGGATTCGACCATTGCAAGCCACTTTTAAATCTTGTTTGGAGGATCTGCAGTCTACGACACTAGCAAGAACCTGTCCATCGGCTCACATTGAGCAAGAGTTTAAACTCCATGTTTTTTAACGTTCTTGATGGCAGCGAATGGATTTTTTTCAAATATTTCTTATCCCTTGTCGCCGGATAATAAACCATGGTCATGATGCTTTTCTTCTACGTGTCTAACACTATGGAACACAAGGAATGTGGAGATCTTCGAGCACTCTCCTATATCGGCGAGATCACATATATTTATTACTCAGGCGACAATGCATGAAATCCATTGGTGATACTCTCTCCAAAGAAACTGCATCGCGCTGGTGTCCCCAATGGCTTCTCAGAGTTGTATCCTATCCAAGGAGAAACCAGCTAAATCTCAAACTTGGATGATGACAATGGAACTCGGTTCCAGCATATTAGTCTATGTCTCCATATCTCATCCTAGTAGGCAGATGTTTGTGGTATTCTTCAATATCGTATTGGCATAATTGTGTCAAGTTTCTTAAAAGTTGCAAGTATTTGCTCACCCCTCCAGATTTAATTTTGGGAAAATATAAAACTCACAAGCTCATATGATTGTAAGGCCTTCCATTTATCACGGAATAACCCAATTCATCGTCAAGCATGTTCAGCTTAGTGACCAATATTCCTGTGTTATGTGCAAATTTCATAGGCTCTTTATTCTTAGGGCAAATAATAGTGAGGCTAACCTCCTTGGTAAAAGAGGGTTGACTCGACCTTATAGTTCTATCATAGATCATTTTATCCTCCCACAAGAGGTCTCCTTTGGTTGTCAAATTATAAATGCAACAGCCACGATTACTATAGATAAAATGAAGTTTTAAAAAATTTTCTTGTGTATTACTTCACTATGATTTGTGTTACATATTTACACGTTTCACATGTTCCCACATTCCTTAATTCATGGGATTCTAGTTAAGAAAAATATTTATGATTATCTTTTACTTTATCTACATTATCTTTCTTAACACTTCCCCTCATGTTCGGTGTGGAATGTCCAATACCTAACTTGCATAACATGTCATGAAATATCCTCCCATTTACTGCTTTGGTAAGGATATCTGCCAGCTGATTTTCAGTCCTCACAAATAGAAGTGTAACAGGTCCAGCAGGAAAGAGCAGCCCCGAGAGAAGAAGCTCATTCGCATTGACGTCATTTAAACTCAGAAGCAGCAGCATCTTCTCTTTATTCATCAACGTTAGGTCGATTATGGCATCTATCTTACCTTACATGAAAAATAGAGGGCAGCCATTGGACAGGTACTCACCTGAGTTCAAGCCGAAGCAATCCAAATAGTTGTCATTGATGAAATTAGAGGGGAAAACAGCCGAAATAGGGTTGGCGAGCGTTTGTTTCTAGCAAGAGCTCGCGATCGTCCTCAGGATTTCTGACACAACCTGAATTGGCAGGGGGAATACTTTGTTTGATGAGAGGAGCCAGATCTTTATCAATTCATGATTCTCATATTCTGGTTGCTGGTTTTTCTGAGCGCCAGAAGGCAATCCCATTTTCAAATTTTTTTTTGATGAAGTGTCGATCCACCTTAACATGTTTCGTCCTGTCGTGTTGCACTGGATTTTGTGAAATATGGATAGCAACCCTATTATCACACATCAAGGGAGATGCCTCAGATGGTGCAAATCCCAACTCTGTCATTAGTTTCCTTATCCACAGAATCTCAGTCAGTCCTCGAGCCACTCCTCGAAATTCGGCTTCTGAACTTGACAATGCTACAACTTTCTTCTTTTTGCTTCTCCAAGGTTTCCACCAACTAGAGTAAAATACCCAGAAGTAGAGAGACAGTCAATTGGGTTGCTAGCCCAATCCACATAAATATAAGCCTCGATCCTCAAATGTCCATGTCTCTGGAATAGTATTCCCGTGTCAGGTGTTCCTTTCAGATATCTCAGTATTCTAAGTACTGCATCCATGTGATATCTCTGAGGGTTGTGCATGAATTGACTCCCAATCCTTACGGCATAAGCAATGTCCAGATGGATGTGAGCTAAATAGATCAACTTCCCAACCAATTGTTGGTATCGCCCATGTCTGCTTCCTCGGCTCCTTCCACAATCCTCAAACCATTATTCAACACCATCAGAGTGTCTATAGGTTTACTGTCAAGTAGACCTGTGTCTGCTAGCAAATCCAGAATATATTTCCGCTGGGCAATATAGATACCCTGCTTTGATCTCGACACCTCAATTCCAAGGAAGTACTTCAGTATCCCTAGGTCTTTAATTTAAAATTCCCTGAATAGATTCTTCCCTAAGGCTTTAATCTCATCAGTGTCATCTCCGGTTATCACCATGTCAGCAACATAGATAATCAAACATGTGATCCACTGACTCCTGCGTTTCAGGAACAGAGTATGGCCTGAGTTTCTCTGAGTGTATCCATACTTCATCATAACCATGGTAAATCTTCTAAACCACGCTCTAGTTGACTGCTTCAATTCATAGAGTACTTTCCTCATTCTGCATACTTCCCTGGGATGAAAATCACTTGAAAAACCTGGTGGTCCATCCATATAAACTTCCTTTGTCAGATCTCTATATTGAAATGCATTCTTCATATCGAACTAATGTAGATGCCAATCAAGATTAGCAGCTATCAAAAATAGAACTTTGATGGTATCCAATTTTGCAACAGGGGAGAACGTCTCTGAATAATCGATCCCATAAGTCTGTGTGTTGCCTTTGGCCACAAGTCAGGATTTGTACCTCTCAATAGATCCATCTATTTTCCATTTCACTGTGAATACCCACTTGCACCCTAAAAGTTTTTTTCCTGGAGGTAGTTGACACTTCTCCCAGGTACAATTTTTCTCTAGACCTTTCATTTCCTCTTTCATTGCTGCCTTCCACTCAGGAATTTTTGATGAGCGTGTAAGTGCACACTGTCACAAGTAGTACCCTATTGGCAAGCAGAGGCATTTTTCCCAAAGGAGTAGCTTCAAACCATGCTTCAAATCACAAAACTATCACAAACTAACCAAGAATTTTTGAGAGTTTGATTAAATTACAAAGCATAAACACTAAACTAACTAACTAACAAAATCAAGGTGCTCTTAGGGTTCTTGGTTTTCACAAACAGTAACCTTAACAACATCAAGATAAAGCTTAATAAGAGATGAGATGACAGACTCAAGGCAATGTATATTGCCTCCTCAAGATGTCTAGACATAGGTTCATGCAACAAATGCTTCTCCTATCCATTTATACCCACAGGATCTATGTATAGCTTGCATTGTTGGGTCAAGCCCCAAGCTATGTCTTGCAACACTAAGAGGCATCAGCCTCACTACTATAGTGCCACAGAACATGGTAGGTATGTCATCACACCAACCAAGATCAAAATATAGTTTACCCCTTGGATATGGCACCACGAGCTAGGGGTCATCCCCAAGGGTAGAAGTGTAATTGTCACTTTACTTCTCATTCCTCTCGGTCCGAATGAAGGAGTTCATGACAAGAAGAGGGCTAATCCCATGTGTGAACTAGGTCTTGCACAAAATTGAGGCCAATGGCTCTTGGAACACTTTGTCATTCATGAACCGTGGCCTTCACCTCCATATGTGCCATGAAATCTAGCTACAACTGGTGACAAACTGTTGAAATGAAGAGGAAAAATATCCCATACTAGTTATACAACATGAAAAACATAAGTATAAATAGGAAAAAGTGGGGAAGTCTAAGTACCTTTTTTTTTTTTAATTTTTATTTTATTGGGCGTCCGTCCTCCTCCACCAAAAGTTTGATTTACATGATAATCGCCCTAAATACAAATAAAAATTGCAACTTCTAAAGTAGTCATCCTTGGTCTTCATTTGTTCTTGAGGTTGGGGACTGTCATCCTTGAAGCTTGATGGCTCTTCTATATATTTTCCTGGATGCATCTTGTTGAATTGCCTACAGCAAGTCATCTGTGGGATGATGGAGAATGATGTGTACCCCATATGGCTGCTTGCCTCCTTTCTTAGCCAAAGTGTCAGCAACTTGGTTTGCCTCCCGGTAAATATGGCTAATCTTGAAGT
>JAOYMZ010074073.1:0-11952 GCA_025802335.1 Pinguicula primuliflora | reverse complement strand
GCTTTCCAATGGTGCGATCAATTTCGAGAACGGATGACTAATTGAAAAAATTGTACACGCAAGGGGAAAACTGACCATAGTAAAACTGTCTATAAGAACTGGACTCTGTAAACCTTATAAGTAAATATTGGCAGATGGATACCCCAATGAATCAACTTATTTATAAAAAAAATAAACATGATTAGATAATTAAGTACGAGTTGAGGATCATGAATTACCATAGATGTCAAGATTCCGCATAGCGAGTGGTAATTTGATACTAACAGTTTATTATATGTTGTGAAGCCAATGCCCGAATTTGAATGTGTTACATTCATAAATGAAAATTGTTTAGTCAATTTGAGAAACTTTTTTTGGGCAAGTAATGAAATTGTACTAATGTAAGAGTATGTACATATTTACACTTCACGAACATTTTTAGCTATTGGTGATTACATACAATAGGGATCTCTACACCATTCATCAAAACTCAAATGGCACAGAAGATTGTTCACTCCAAGCACGGCCCAAATATGCAATTTCAACTGTTCCAAAGCCCATAATATGTTTGACTGCTCATGTTGGAAAATTGCAAGAAGACCAAATTCCTTCTTGCCAAATTCGTGGCCAAATCAAGCCAATTTTGTGTGGATATCCTCTGATCGAGCACTGATTAGGAAGGTTTGCCGACGTGAGCACCATACCTACTGGAAACCCTAGCCAATTATTGTGCAATCGGACGAGCCAGGAAGATGTGTTCGAAGGATTCATGCTTTGTCTGGCAGAGAGGGCAGATTATCGAAGGGGCAGTCACATCGCGGCGGATCAGGTTATCCGAGGTTGGGATGCGATTCTGAAGAACCTTCCAGCAGAATGCCATAATCTTTGGAGGTACTATCTTGTGCTAGACTCGAGCTGCAATGGTTATTACTTCATTTGCTCCCCATCCTTCCTCTATAATCTGGTTATAGACAGCATAAGTAGGGCATTTCATAAAGTTTGAATCACGCCATTTCCATTAGTAGAGCAGTCACTTGTAGCCTCTCTTCACCAGCGCAGACATGGTGCCAAGACCATGTCCATCTTCAAGTTCTCCAGGTAAGGTTGTATACCCCTTTTTCAGCTATAGTTGCATTCTGGTCAGCAGCATTTAAATAGAGTTATGGATAGGCATCCGCCAGTGTAGAGTTGTCCAGCCATATATCCTTTCAAAAGCTGGTGTTTCTGCCATTTCCAATATGTATCTGTATTTGCTATCTAAACCACATTGCATTCAGCACAAATTTCTTAATATCATTCCACCATATTGAGGCTGTAGAATCTGTTGCAGTATTCATGTTCAGATCCCCATACAGAGCTATAAGCGTCTGCCTCCATAGACTATCTTGTTCTAAAATCAGCCTAAAGTCCCATCGACCAAGCAAAGCAAGATCAAATTGCTTGAGGGACTTTATTCTTAACCCTCCTCTTCGCTTAGGATAGGTTAGAACTTTCCATTTTATCCAAGTCACTTTTCTTTGTCCCCCAAAGAAATTTTCGAATTATGTTGTCCATCTTTTTCAAAACACTCGCAGGGGACTTGTATATAGAAAAATAGTAGAGGGGCAGCGAGGTGAGTATTGATTTCACAAAAGTAATATGGTATCCAAAAGAAATATATTTCTTGTCCCAGCCCTTGAGTCGATTGGAGAGAGTATCTATAACCGAAGTCGAGGTTCTTTCCAGTTTGGGATTAGCTCCCACTTTGATTCCCAAGTAGACAAGAGGGATAGTCCCTTCCTTGCAGTGCAGTCTATCCTTGTGGTCCTCTTGTCTAGCCTCTGAAATGTTGATGGAAAAGAGGTTATTTTTCTGAAAATTCACCTTCAAACCCGAGATTAGCTCAAAAATGCGAAGCACTCTCTCAATAGATAGTATATCTTCTCTAGATCCAGTTCCAAAGATAATCGTGTCATCAGCAAATTGCTGATGTGTGATCTACAATTCACTTGCACCAACTCTCTAACCATTCAGTAGGTTTAAGGCTGCAGTTCTTGATAATAACTCATGTAACCCTTCAGCAACAACATATAGTAGAGGAGAAAGGGAGTCTCCTTGTCGGATCCCCCTCTCCATTTTGAATTGGCCATAAGGACTGCCATTTACGGTGATAGCAAGGTGAGCAGATTCTAAACATCTTTCATCCATCGACACCACTTAGGGCTGAAACCTTTAAGCTGCCAATATATCCAACAAAAATTCTCATCTCATACTGTCAAAAGCCCGTTAAAAATCTACCTTCAACACATAGCATTCCTTCTTACATTTCTTAGCATCATTTAAGATTTCATTGGTAAGAACCACACTGTCCATAATGTATCTATTATGGATTAAACCATTTGTTTGTGGGATATAATCTTTGGTAGGATAGAGCTGAATCTCAATGTCCCATAGAGATGAGCCTGAAGTCCCAAATAGAGCTAGGAGTAGAGGATTTTGGAGCCAGTGCAACCATAATTGCGTTTAATTCCTTAGGGACAGTCCCTGTATACCAAAACTCATTGAAGATGTCAATAATGTCAGCTTTCATGATAGGCCAAAAATGTTTCATAAATTTGAAAGTAAATTCGTCTGGTCTTGGACTTTTAGAGCTTCCACAGTTCTACAAAGCTTCATAGATTTTAGCTTCTGAAAATTGCTCCATCAGGAGCTCATTCTCAACTTCAGATATTTTCTAGTTTAGAGATCATATTACCTTCGGATGTGGGGTAGTGTCAGCTTGAAAGTGAGCAGCATAACTTTCATGTATGGTAGTTTCTTACAATCCCTACATCCAAGGTCCATGTGCCATCAATTTCCATTCCCTTGATAGAGTTTTTGCTCCTATTCTTTTTAATGCAGGCATGGAAATATTTAGAGTTTCCATCTCCTTCTTTCAACCACTTACTTCACGATTTTTTATATAAGAGAGTATCCAACATTGAGTTCAGTTTTTTCAGCTTGGTCTAAGTCTGTTTTCGTAGGGCCAATTCTTCCGCAGATAGCGAGTCACTAATCATGTTCGCATCCAACAAGTTGAGGGATTGTTCAGTTTCCTTCACTTGTATGTTGAGATCACCAAAGCAAATACAGTTCTATTCCATTCCTTCAAGTTCTCCTTTAATTGTTTGAGTTTCTGAAAGATCGCATATTCTTTCGTTCCTGTGACCTCAATCTGGCTCCATGTTTGCTTAACAAATTGCTCATAATCCTGGTATTGGAACCAAGAGTCTAAAACCTTCAAGGGTTTTGGACCCCAGTTCTGAATTTCATTGATCAGGATCAGTAGACAATGGTCGGATGACTTTCTTTCTAGCACCATTTGAAGAGTATGTGGTCATAGGTTTAACCATTGCTCCAAGACCAGTATTCTGTCTATTTTGCTCGTACATAGACCTGCCAGATGAAAATATGTGGACTGTTTGGATTGCAGAGCTAGGTCTAGTAATTCTGTTTCCTCAAGAAATCCATTGAATTACTGCCATTTCACATATAGGACATTGAGAAGCCCCTATCCTTTCCTTAGGGCATCTAATTGCATTGAAGTCCCCACAAAGGGTCCATGTCGCCTCTCTGTCCAGTCTAATCCTTTGCAAAATTTTCTGCCACAAACTTCTTTTTCTTGCAGCTAATCAGGGAGAATAAATGCACAATATTTTCATAAGAACCAGCTCTCCTCTAGCCAAATATGTCTCGCTTATCTCCAAGATGTTCCTGCACTTCCATATGCTACTTAAGGTGAATTTATCTGTACTCCAGGAACACAACAGTCCTCCAGAGAGTCCAAGAGATGTTTCATATTCAAACCCAAAATCAATATGACCCCATAACTTCTCACACATTTTCATCTCGATTTGCTTCTGTTTTGTTTCCTGGATGCACAAAAATTCTATGTCAAACTTTCTCACAGCTTCTCTTATTTCCCTCTTTTTTATCCTCCACCAAGACCTCTAATAAATTGGCTTAATATCCTCATAAACCAAGCTTTATCACCAAATTGGATAGATAGATTAAGATAGGTTGGATTGTATGCCTCTGGACTCCATACTCATGCACTTGGCAATATGTACTTCATTTAGTTCAATTCCAATGTCAAAAGCTAGGTCTCTAGTTTTGATAGCCTCTTTCATTAGATCCATAGGAGTTTCAAGCACCACATCCTCATTGTTCAATACATTAAGATCAATAAGATCACCGGTACCATAACTGCCTGCAAAACAGCTAAAGCGTTAGTTTCTATAGTTGTACGCTTTTCCATTTTTATTTTTGAATTTCCATGCACTTTCTCCACGAGTCACGTGCAGCTATTAAGTTTAGAATTCTTAATAGGGAGCTCGAGTTGCGACCCACTGGATGATGGGCTGTAGGTTTTATTAAGTTGGACCTGGAGCCCTCAACCACATTATCATCTCTTTCTCCCAATAGGAAAGCTGGTAGTGAATTTTCTTCATTTGAAACACTCAAAGAGCATGAACGTAAATTCTGCCTAGAGCCACCCAAGTCTTTGTTAACTGCTCCTGATTCCTCGTTTGCCGCACATTTACACGGTGATTTAGGCTCCTCAATTAATACCACTTTTATCGATTTCCGAGGTAGGGTAAACGTCGCCGGAGTCGTGTCCAGTTCACCATTGTTCCTGACGACTGTTAAAGGCCTGGTTTTGGCTATCAGGGTTTGCACTTAGGCGCTAGAGCCATCTTCTTCAGCAATCTCAATATCATACAATCGCGAATCCACCGTGATAGATTTTATTCCGTCAAGTTTTCTATGGGAGGCCATTTTTATCAGCATTCTGCACTATATTAGATTGATGTGACCCAAGGTATCTTCATCAATTTTCTCCACCTAACCTATTTTATATTCGATGGCATTCAGGCTCCTTTCGTTCCAAAAAACGAAAGGGATTCCATGTATTCTTATCCAGGCTCGTCTATTACTTAACTTTGAGTCTTGTTCCCATAGAGAGGCTTTATGGAACATTGTGTTCTGATTCTGTCTTGCGAAATCTATCCGTCGTGCACCCTACTGGGACATCTTTTGTCTTAAGGGGCTGAGGAGATCTCTATTGGGTGAAACGCCTTAGCCTTAGGAATGGGATCTCCTTTGGCATTAACCACTTCAGCATAAGATATCTCTGATTGACAAACTCTTGTTGGATAGATGGATGAATGTAAATACTCTATCTAATTGATAGAACTCCTGTTGTATATCCTACACTTCTAATTTAGCATTCTCGTTACAACAACTCATGGCATATAAGTTGCTTGTAAGAAATTGTCCTTACTGACATTTCTTCATGAGGTATTACAGATTCATACTTACACAAACAAAGATTGCCCTTATGGAGAGCCCGAACCAACAGGTGTCTTCCCAAATAATCCAGGATGTGAACCGATTCGATATAGAGAAACCATAAGTAATAGATTTGCTAAAATCCGGAATTCTGACATTTCACCAAAGATTAGCATATTTTTTTGGAAATATTGCATTAACTCTTACCACTAGGTGAAAGAATACAGGACAGGGGCATTTCTTTGGCTTGACAATGCTCTTGCTGTAAAATTAATTAGAAGATTGAATCCTTGGATCATCTCTTATCTCAAAGTGAAATAACATTAGAGATATGGTCCATATTTGAGAGATTATGCAAAGTACATCATACAACAGACAATATGCTCTAAAGTATTGTTTCCTGGATTGATGTTGTAGGTAAGAGCAAAACTCACAGCTTTATATGTTTAATCATATAGAGCATATTCAAGCTGTAGGTATGATCAGTGGTATTGCTGGAGCAACATCTACTGACTGAGTGAGATCAGTCAGAAAACTTGGTAGATTTTGATGGCCGTATTCAACAACCAACCGAAACGGATCATTAAAATGAGAGTATGTTCTTCATAAGATTATGACTTCAATCGCTTCTATATTTGGCTCAATCTAGTTTACTCATTGAGTTGATTATTTATTTTCAGCCCAATTTGTCTTGTAAGGCTAAAGAACTAACAATTTTTATTTTTTAGGGCTTTATTAGGCACACACTGACTCAGGTAGGTACACACACAGTGATTTATAAATGAGGCAAATTGAGTGTCATATTCTTTCTTTTTCCGGATTCCTCTCTATCCTGAGATTTGTCGGAAAATATTTTAAGGCGGTAAGATAGTTTATCATCTCATTTAGAAGTTTAGACGGGTAGGAGGTACCCAATTTTTTGTCAGGATGTATAGGTTTAGAGGGCTGCAGTTTGTTAAGAAAAAGATTTGATTAAATACTTTTCATATTCTGTGATCCCTAAGATTTAGGGATCACACCCTTAATTGAAAGGATTGCAGTTACACATTTGTATCTATATAATGTAGAGAAAATAGTGTACAAAAACACGAGAAAAAAGAAGAAAAAATCCGAAAGAATTCTTCCCGTGGAGTAGACTATCGTCGAACCATGTAAACCCTCGTGTTCTTTATATTTTCCGCTTAATATGGTATTGGAGTAGGAAAGATCCTATTTTTATTCATCTACCTAGGGCTATCCCTTCGTTTCTACAGTTCGGCGCGCCATGATAGGAAAAAACCAGGCACTGACCGAAGCAGAAGGCACACTGGCCGAACAGTTTGAACAATTCCAGTTGTTCATGGCAGAAGTCCAAGAACAACAGCAATCCCTCATCATCCTCCAATGTGGAGTCAGAAGATCAGACCCTATCTGCAGTTATCTAGATTAAACTCGATAATCACAATTATGTGCTTTAGGCAAGACTTATGAAAGTGTATATCGTGGGGCGAGACCGGTACAAGTTCATCTCAGGAGAGGCGAAAGCCCCTGCTGAAACTGATGCCGAATATTCAAAGTGGAGAGAACGGGACTCTCAAGTTTTTGGGTGGATCACCAGATCTATGGAGAAGAAATTAATCCAAAAATATGCACACTATCCAAACTCCTATGAGTTATGGAGAATTTTGAAGAAGACATTTACTTGGGAGAAGATTCGTTGCAAATCTTCGACCTCATGACCAAGGCTGACCGTCTGACCTAAGGACAGTCTCAGATCGAAGACTACGATGGGCAAGTGAGCGCTCTATGGCTCGAAATTAATCGTCGGCGTCCCAATCTAATGGACACCACAGCAAACATGGAGAAATTCAATGTAATGAAGGAGGAGAACAGATTATTCACTTTTCCGGCAGGGCTCAATTCTGAATTCGAAGCAACAGTTCGTGATATCCTAAGGGCAGTCCCCCTTCCCTCAGTCAAAGTTTCTTATGCAACGATTCGACGGGAAGCCGCCAAGAACGTAATTCTACATTCACAAGCGGCCTCCGGCAGATCGACCCCATCATCAGGAATTGGATCGAGACTGGCAGTAAAGCACAATTCAGCACAAAATCAAAATTTCAGAGACGTGCCACGACGGTCAGACGGTCGATTTACGACCAATTCCTCATCCTGCAGACCAAAATGCGAGTAGTGTGGAATATTAGGGCACACGCAGGCAATCTGTTATAGAAAGAATGGTTACCCAAGAACCACCCGCCGTGAAAACCGAGCCGTGGTCGTTGATGGAGGTCACCCAAGCTCGACGGATTTGGCCGACGATGTCTCTGTCACGAACGTCGGGCTCGGGCAATCAAAAATCACTGAAGAAGATGAGAGATCCACACACCAAAAGACTTACCCGACACCAGTAGCTGGACCAGGTATAAGAAATAGGAAAGTGAATTTACATATCTACCCTTCTCCTGTAACAGGCGCAAGAATTTTTTATGAGGATTATTTTGGGAATTTCGAAAATTGTGAAATAGGAGCTGGGCCGACTAAATCTAATGCTGGGCCGAGTAAATCTAAGGTTGGGCCGAATTTCTCTAATCTTGGACTGCTTTGACCAGACCAAGTGCAGAGGAAGCTGGGCAGAATTTTGGGCCAAAAGCCCATGTAATTGGGTTGAAAAAATTCACAAAAAAGGGGGCCGAAATTAATTCTGGCAGGCCGGGTCAGAATGATAAAAGTTCGTGGATATTTGACTGCGGTGCGACTGATACGATTACATATGATTTATTGGATATTGTTCATATGCAGGCTTCCAAGAAAATGATGGTCCAAACGGCGAATGGTGAGTTTACTCCAGTAAAAGGAGCCGGAGTTATTAATATTTCTCCTTCGATTTGATTGTCGAGTTGCTTATATGTGCCCTCACTGTCTTACAAATTATTATTTATTTGTCATGCGGCCAAGGAGCTTAATTGTGTAGTGATGATGTATCCGTCTTTCTGTATTTTACAGGATATCTTTTCGAGGAGGATAATTGGGCGTGGTACTGAGAGAGACGGCTTGTATTATGTCGACGAAGTGAATTTGCTGCCGGAAAGGACACTTTTGACTCATGGTTCTATCCAATCACAAAGTTGGTTGTGGCACCGACGTCTTGGTCATCCCTCACACAAATATCTTCGCTGGTTATTTCCTCAAACCTCAAGTACTCTTTTAAATTGTGAAACCGGTGTTTTGGCTAAAAGCCACAAACATTCATTCCCGCTTTCAAATACTCGTGTTCACACATTTTTTCATTAGTACATTCTGATGTTTAGGGCCCTGCTCCGACTGTTGGGGGACAGGAATTTCACTATTTCATCTTATTTATTGATGACTGCTCTAGGATGACATGGATTTATTTTCTTCGGAATAAATCTGAAGTATTTGAAAAAAATTCCCAATTTTACTGCATGGTTTTTACTCAATTTCAAACCAAAATTCAAACTCTTCGGTCTTATAATGGGGGGAATTTGTGAATCAGAAAATGCGTGATTTTTTCTCTGAAAATGGATTGCTACACCAAACCTCATGTTCTTATACATCCCAACAGAATGGAGTAACCGAAATGAAGAATCGTTTCCTCCTTGAGATTACTCGGGCCCTTATGTTTGAGTCCAAGGTCCTGTTAGATTTTTGACTTGAGGCTGCATCTACAGCTACGTATCTAGCAAATAGGCTCCCACTCAAATTTTGAATTTTTGCACTTCCGTCCAAATTTTATCTGAGCATTCTCGTGTACCACCGCCCTTATCCCTTGCTCCGCGCGTATTTGTGTGTTCCGTGTACGTCCATGTTCCTAGAGTAAATAGGTCGAAATTTGACCCGTGTGTCGAGAAGTATGTCTTTGTGGGATATGAGAAATTTCAAAAGGGATATCGATGTTATAATCCGGTTAGCCGTCGGATGTTTGTCATTATGAATTGTGATTTCGTTGAGACAGAGTACTTCTACCACACACCTACCCACTCAAGGAGTCAGGGGGAGATACATGACCCGATTGACATCGTTGAGAGGTTGAGGCCTTCATCCAGTGAGCTGCCACATTCTCCGGATGTGCCTCATGCACTACCGCCGCCATCTACTTCATCTTTACTCCCAGCCACGACGCATGTGCCTCACGTACAAGTACTACCTGAGTCTAATCATGAGTCAGATAGGTCGCCCGCTCCGGAGCATGACGTTGGTGTGGTACGGCTGGATCTTGCAGGGCAACCCCAAGTGTCTTCCTTGATGGATACTCCGATAAGTATACCCTCTACTGAGATTACTGATTCTATGGATATTGTGCAGTCTGACTATGATGCAGGATCCAAATACCCTACTACTTCTATTTGAGTCCTCCCAGATCGATCTACTCGAGGAATCCCCCGAAAGCGGTTCACTCCTGAGCATGATCCTAAAACAAAGAAGTACCCTATTGCTAATATCGTAAGGGGGAGTATGTCTGCATCTACCCAGGAATATACCACTGTAGTATATAGTGAGGACATCCCTCGCAATGAGAAAGATGCACTACAGATTCTAGAATGAAGACAGGCTATGGAGATAGAGATGGATGCCCTAAAAAAGAATGAAACTTGGGACATATGTGATCTACCTCAGGGAAAAAACCTGTTGGCTGTCGATGGGTTTTTACCATAAAAAGGAAAGCAGATGGTATGATTGAAAGGTTTAAAGCTCGGCTAGTAGCAAAAGGATACACTCAGACATATGGAGTTAACTATTCATAGACTTTCTCTCCAGTGGCGAAACTGGACACTATTCGAGTTCTCTTCTCACTTGTAGCTAATTTGGACTGGCATCTTCATCAGTTTGATGTGAAGAATACTTTCTTACATGGTGATCTATCTGAGGAGGTGTATATGGCTCCACTACCTGGTTTCTCATCCGTTTTTTGACTCATGAGATCTGTAGATTGAGGAACGCATTATATGGGCTGAAGCAATCACCTAGGGCTTGGTTCGGAAGGTCTACCGTAGTCATGAAGAAATATGGATACACTCAGAGCAATTCAGATCATACTCTCTTCCTGAAATGCCGGACCCAAGGTATCACTTGCCTCATTATCTATGTTGATGACATGGTTATTACAGGAGAAGATGTCGATGAGATTGACAAGTTGAGTAGGAACTTATTTCGTGAGTTCGAGATGAAGGATTTAGGGATGCTAAAGTACTTCCTTGGCATTGAGGTGATGCGATCTTAACATGGAATCTACATATGTCAGCGAAAATACATTTTGGATCTTCTCGCAGAGGTTGGACTTCTGGACTGCAAGCTAGTTGACACACCTGTGGTACGCAACCATGGATTAAAGATAGTGGAAGGAGCAGAACCGACTGACAAGAGCAGGTACTAACACTTGGTTGTGAAATTGATTTATTTGACACATACACTACCAGACATTGCATATACTATGGAGATCGTGAGTCAGTTTATGCATAGTCCCCAAAGGGACCATATGGAGGCAGCCATGAGGATTCTGAGATACTTGAAGGGGTCACCTGACACTGGAGTCTTGTATGGGAAACATGGGCATTTACAGGTTGAGGCATACACTAATGCTGATTGGGCAAGTAGCCCCATGGATAGATGATCTACCTCTGGTTACTTCACATTTGCTGGAGGTAACCTAGTCACTTGTAGGAGCAAGAAACAGAAGGTGGTGGCGAGGTCGAGCGCTGAAGCAGAATTCAGAGGCATCGCCAAAGGAATAACTGAAGTATTTTGGCTCGTTAAGCTGATGACTGAGCTTGATTTCCCACCGAAGCATGCATGTCCATTGATGTGTGACAACAAGGCGGCCATTCACATTTCTGAGAACCCAGTCCAGCATGGTCGGACTAAACACGTTGAAATTGATCGTCACTTTATCAAGAAAAAACTAGAAGAGAAGATTGTGACTCTCCCATTTGTGAGATCCGAAGATCAGCTAGCAGACAAATTGACGAAAGCTATTAATGGACGTTCATTCCATGAAATGTTGTCCAAGTTAGATGTCGGATATCTACCACCTAACTTGAGGGGGAGTGTTAAGAAAAGGATTTGATTAAATCCTTTACTTATTCTGTGATTCCTAAATCTTAGGGATCACGCCCTTAATTGAAGGAATTGTAGTTACACGTTTGTATCTATAAAATGTAGAGAAAACAGTGTACAAAACACAAGAGAAAAAAGAAGAAAAAATCTTCTCGTGGAGTAGATTATCGTCGAACCACATAAACTCTCGTGTTCTTTATATTTTCCGCTTAATAACGTTAACGGATAGGTCGTAAATAGTGCCCAAATAATTCCACTTGCTAATCCGTCATGTGAGAATAGGTGATCTGCCATTTATATTTTCGAATTGTGTTTGCAGCAATAACATATGGAGGACAGATGAACTCCTTACATTAGCATCCAGAATAGGGCTTTAGGGGGCGTACAGTGAGAGAAGAATTGTATAGTGTGCAGTGTCTATGTGGTACTGCGGGATTGGTGTGGCAGGTGGGCCAGTGTTTAACACTTTTGCGCGGGCTTGCTGACCGACCAATCCTGCAGTGCCACGAGGGCACTGCACACTATACAATTTTTTTCTGACTGTATACTCCCCAAATCCTCCACAATAGTGATGTTGTGCAGAATCTTCCACATAAGAAAGCTGATCTT
>JAOYMZ010074062.1:0-11952 GCA_025802335.1 Pinguicula primuliflora | reverse complement strand
AAATAGATACAAATGTAATCTGAAGGTTATAGCCTAGAGGTGAAGAGAATCGGGTACTATAGTCTCGTACAATTGCTGCAACAATGAAGAATCTCGGCTGCGATAGTTTTTCTCCAGCTGCTAAAAAAAAAAGTTTTTCTCGAGCTGCAAAGACAATCTGACAATGCAATAGAAAACATTTGATCCACCAACATCAAATTCAATAAGGACGAAATTTCCTTGCAGCTCTCAGCTGTTGTATCCTCTTCTTATCCTGCTCAAATTTGCTTTGGAGCATGGCGATTTCTACACACCGAAAATGCATGAATAGTTAGTTGATCATGGAAAGAGAAACATTTGAGAAAATGGTACAGCAAAACTCGGTATAAGAAACGGATGATTTTTTGTTCAAACTCAATAAACGATAATTAGGAATATCATATGAAATTTATATACAAGATGCTAAAGGTCTTCACAGTTCACACAAGAACAGCATTACGAAACTTTGGTAGACATAAAACAGACGGAATTTTCTTCAGAACAATCTCTATCAACTATCAAGTACTAACAGAGGACTGATGCGCTGCTCTTCAGAAGCAGAAAGAGTAGAAATGTCGACATAAGTCCAAGTTCTATCTCCAGTCCCCAAGTTAGTGTGGGCTGTGCTAAATTGTGAGAACAGTTTGACACAAAAGTACAAAAATAACAGGGAAACCAAATGGGAGGAAGTAGAGGAAACATGCAACAGTGAGAAATGTGCACAAATACTCCCCAATGAGGTTTTATTAGACCCTGCAAATGAATCGGTAGTACATACCGTTTCTATGGGCTTCTCTTTTCTGGAACCGGTAGATATCTATACCGACTTCGTCCTTTTTCTTTTTTGCCATATTATTTTGAATAGCAGCTTGTGCAACAGAACCCACTGCAATTCCAGATTCGGCATCTTTGGTCTTTTTCCGACCTTTATGCTGTAACACGACGGTCCATCCACCTTCTGCAGCTTGGGCTTCTCTCTCCTCTCTTGCCTGTAAAAAAATCCATCATGAAATACTCCAAAGAAACACTACTCCTAAACCGTTAGCAGCCCAAAGGTTGGGCAACAATTAGAAACAGACTGCTTAATACCAACATGGCCAATTTAATTTATGTAAGAGAAAGCAACCACCAAATGCACTTCGCCAGCAACTTAAGCGTAAAGTTAATGTTAAGTACTTATACTGCTTGTCCGCCTAATGGTGCGAGTAATGAGTGCACATGCTAAAAGTTAGTTGTAAAAGGAAGGAATGTATATCTTACTGCAATAATCAACAATGAGTTGATTAGTTATTAGCTAACAAATGGAAGCTAGGCATAATGTCAGGTAGTTTCTAACAGAACTAGAGTTACAAGAAGTAGCATATTCTAGAAGTTTATATTTTACCTTCTCCTCCTCTGCCTCATGAGCCTCAATGAAGTCATCGATCTTTTCTTGCAGCAGCTTGATCCCAGGTCTATTCTGATGGTATTCAGTGATCCACTCTAAACAGAAGCAATTTTAACCCACTTATATACTATGAAAAACATTCCTGAGCACACAAGAAGTATATAATGAATAGAAAGGGCAACAGGAGAGTTTCTAGCACACGGATCGTACTTTTCATGCCTTTTGAGTAGTCTTCGTCCCCTGAGGACATCAGATAAACGTCATCTTCAGCATCTTTAGCTCTGATCTCATCTAAATCATCTGGGGATACTCTATTCTCCACAAGCTCAGCTTTCATTTTCCTTTTTGTCTTCCTAGACTTTTTTGACTTTCCTGCCAACAACAGATGTTTATGTTATTAGTTTAACACAACAAGTGCTAGCCTCCGCCCTTTTTTACAAATTAGAACATTTCTAGTAGAACACATAAATATAGTCGCGCATTTCCTTCATGCCACCTATTAAAGAAAAAATATGTTGCCATATTGCCAACACCGATGATTTCAGTTCTCATACCATTTTGTTGCTCAGCTGCATCAACTTCTTCGTTGGAGACTTTACCGTCAGTAACAGACACAGCATTCTTACTCTTCTTTCTTCTTGATTTCTGAAAGTTATTTTCTTCAAGTTCACTCTCAACCACTCTCTCATCAATAGCTTCAACTTCATTACTAGGGGTGTCGACGTCCTCAACACGTATACTTTTTACCTTGTCATTCCTTCTTTTCTTACTTTTCACTTTCTTTCTGTTTTTTTGCAAGCCGAAGATCAGGGAATCACTTTGAGCAACACCCCGTGAAACTTTCTTAGTCTTATTGTGTTGTTCCTTGCTTTCCTTATTACCTCTGAAAGAATCTTCCCCTATTGAAAAAGAATGTCTTTTAGCAAGTCTCATGATTCAAAATAGCACATATATGTACCATTCGCGCCAGCAGGAAAGCAGAGAAACAGAGCTAACAGGGCTTCCTCATAAGCACAATACAAAGTGCCCATAAAAAACACAAGGATTCAAGCAGGTTAAGACATAAAAACAGACTTAACAGGAAAAAAAAACTAAAAGCAACAGATAACGACCTTGTTGAGCAAGCTCAGAGCATCCCATCGCCACTACCTCGCCCCTCCTCCTATCAGCTTTCTTCCTTCTCTTTAGCTTCTTGAGTGAATTCAATGTTCCCATATCTGCTTTGCGCGAAAACCGTTTACTGAATTATTTAGTCAGCATAGGATTACGAATAGAAGTAACAGAAATTTCAACGAAATGGCGATAAAATTTTTATCGCAGTTTTCAAAAGGATAAAACTGAATTTTTCGCAAATCACAATATTTGATCAGAAACCACGATAAGCACGAGCCTGAATTACAATATATAGCAACTGAGCAATAAAACTCGAAATTTCAATAGATAGTGCAAGAGAGCATCCATAACAAGCCTTCATCCTTCGGTCATAGGCAAATATTCTAGCCTCATACATTAAACTTTTCAGGAAAGGTAAACAGCCAAAAGCCTTGAAAAATAGCATCTCTGAGTTTACCTTGATGAGGTAGAACCTCAGCGGCAGATTCACTTTCCATAGCTTTCCTTTTCGATGACTTATCTTTTTTTGCCATTGGTCCTGATTCAAGAAATGCAGCAAGATTATTGTACCCGACCTCGTCATTACATGATAAATAATTTTCAATCAAGTAGATGCAATATCAAAATCGAAAGCAAAACCCAAATGCAGTTCACCAGAATAAATATCCGGGTAAATAGAAAGAAAAATCACAGTACTCAAACTGAAGGAAAAGTTTCACCTCTCCAAAATTAAAATCTCGAAATTCCAGAAAGAGGATAAACTTCTTTCCCGTAAGACTTCCTGCAATCTCTACCTCGCGAACAACCAGATACAATCAAACACTTGTAATTCTTCACCACAACACGCTTCAAGCAAGGTATTGAAGTCAAGAGAAAAGATCCGTCCCCACGCCACCTTCGGAACCTGGTGCAGCGAACCAGAGTTGTGTCTTTGTAACTGGAATTGAAAATCGGTGAATGGGAAAGCCCTAGTTCGATTTGGGAATCTTACCAAAGTGGAATTAGGGGCTGAGCAGGGAATCCTGCAACTTTTTGTACCAAAATGTAAATAATATATATACCACATTTATTTACCAAAAAGAACCCGCTTCAAGCAAACCATCAATTCGGCGTCTTTTTTCTCTATTTTCCGATGTGTTATTCAACCAAAATTAAGGTTACTCACTTTTTACCTACACCTATCACATCAATCCACTTTTCTCTCATTCCATCTCATTTTTTCTACACTTATATTTTCTCTCTCCAATCTATCCTCCATATTCTACAATCATAAAAGAAAATTTTTGCCACTACAATTTCATTATTATAATTTTATTATTATTTTATAATGTATTATAATTTTATTATAATATATTTTAATTTATTTAACTTATTTTTTAAATATTTATGATGAAGAGAGAGTGGAAGGAAACTTTTTCACCCCATGTCCACCATTTGCCTCCCGTGGACAACACAACGATGTTGTCCACGGAAGGCCACCCATGTGGGAACAACCGGTTCCCACATGGAGGGGGATCCCTCCCCCTTGTGGGTAGCCTAAGGGTTTAAACTAGTCATATAAGGAAGCGGCAAACTAGATTGCTAAAATTAAAAAGAAAAAGAAAATAAACTTGAATGATTAGAGTTACAGATATCAAATCTGGCATAGAGTGGATTTTATCCGATCAAATATAATATTCACGAGCCATGACCCTATAATCGGTAGGATAGAGTTTATTATTAGACAACGACCCAACCATCCAACCCTCTTAAGTTTTGGACCGGAGCTGGTTTGGTTTTTTGATCCAATAAATATCTTGTATAAACTTATATCTATAAATAAATAAATAAATTTTAAATTATAAATATAACATTAAACTATAATAGTTTAAATTACAAAACATACACAATAAATAATCATTCATAAATATCTTTTATTTGGCTCATAATTTGAATAAAAAATTTAAGTAGTCAATTAAATAAGAACTAATTTCAAATAAACAGTGAGGACTTTTAGCTTAAGGGGTAGAGAGAAATTAAAAAAATATTTGATGAAAAAAAATAAAAATGATAAGTTGTATATATAATATACCCAGTAATGAAATGCATGTTATATATCATATTTTAAATTTATATTAAAAATTGAATGTTAATTCATTTAATTTACTTGGAATTAATAATTATTTTAAATCCTTACGTCAACATCAAAATTAGCTCAAGAAAAACCAACTTGAAATTTTTAATTAATTTAAAATTTAAAAATTAGTTTATTACACTAAAATAACAAGTTAAAATATAAAATTATTAACAAATAGTGATTATTGAAAATTAAGTTAATTCATATAGCTGTAGGTTCAAATTAAGCAACATAGTTTTAAAAGTTTCTAATTTTTTTATAAGCTAATTTTTTGGAAAGGAAAAGTCTACCTATATTCACAATTTTTTTACTAAATTGTGTACGCTAAAAGAAACATTGTCCTTTCTTTTTTTTTTCCGGTCCTTTCTTTAAAATTAAACTAATTAACAAAAATCATTTTCATTATACACGTCACATGACGCTGGTTAGCCGGGTTCCCTTTTTTAGTATTCATATGTAGGGATCTAGCGACAATTATTTCCAATGTAAATAATTTGGCCTAACATAATAATTAATATTAATATATAAAATAAATAAATTATATTTTATTCAGTGTTTCTATTTTATAAAATTTATAATTATATAGTTTCGGGTTTATTGGATAGAATTTAGATTTTCGCAACCCAATATTAATTTTAAAAAATAAAAATAGAAGATTCATAGAGTTTAACATTTATATAATTTAGCTCTGATGATTTATAGGATATGATTTTAGATTTATACGGGGGCGAAACCATCATGATATTAATTTTTTATTATTTTATGTTTTGTTTATGATGTTTATATTATTTGTTTATTATTTTATGCCCCGTTTCATTATGTTTATATTTAATTAATTTTTTATTAAATTAATGCTCATACGCAATTATGTAAGAAATTGGTGAGTACACGTATTAGTACTCTTTTAGAAAATTGATCCTTCAAGATATTAATTAGTGTGAAGGTTTCCGGTGAATATTCACCCATCTGGCATCTTATTCGGGACACAACATCCGGCATGTGAAAATTGCTCTTAATCCCTAAACCTCCAAACAACAAAATTTTGTAACTAATTATTTTTTTTTGTAAATATATCATTCCTCTTTCCAATACTGGAATTGGTAACAATTAAAAATACTTAGAATTAATCATAGGATATCCTTTAAGGATGCGTTTGGTGGTAGGATAGACTTTATCCTTATTAATTCTGCAATATGAGATTACTTGGGATTAAAGATTAATCAGCTCGTTCGCTAATCAAATAATTATATGGATTGAGTGGGATTGTAAAAATGTGGAATAAGTTAAACACTGTTCGGTATTCATATTTGTAGCCGGATAAGATTGGTACATAATTAAATTTTTGTGACTTTACACTAATGCCCTTAATTAATCTGAGGCAATTCGTAGAAAGTTCTTCACCAGTAAACTGCATTTGACTATTCTGTTGAAATGAAGCCTCCGGTTTACAATGTTGGCCTACTGCTAAACCAGCACGAAGCCCAGCATGCTCAGAATTCCTTGTTTTCTTATCCTCTGTCATATCCGCAGCAGCAAGAGCAGAATGCATTTGGCTCGCCTCCTCAGGCCAAAGCACAACACTGGACAGTGGGAATCGGACACCAGCACTTTCTTCAAGCTCTGAACTTCCGGCAAGCGAGGTGGAACTATTCTTGTCGGTGAGAAAAGATTCGACAAGAAGGGGTGTTTATCGAAAGCTAAATTCATGATATCGCAGGATTTCTCTGGCAATTTTGTCAAGCTTTGAACTTTCGTCAAACTTTAAAAAATGAATTTTGCATCTCTTTCTGTCAGATTACAGCGACATAAATTTTGCTGGAATTTTGTTTTAACATGGTTGGAGTCATCAGAGATTGGAGAATGATTGTGAGGTTGGTATCTGCCGTACGACATTCTTACAAAAACGGGGAAGAAGAATCCCAGATAAGGCAGTTGTGTCAGTGGGCTCCGGCCTCCACTACTGGGTGTTCCATTCTCGTCGGATTCAGCACACTGCTTGTTTCACTGGTGCTTTGCCGGTGATATCGCAGGATTTCTCCAAGGCCTCATGATAATTATCTATCTTACATCGGAGGTGAGACGAAGATCGTCGCCATTGATCAGAATGCCAAGTTCGAGACTCTGCTCTCCAAAATTGTGGGTGTCTGCGACATTGAGGCAGGAACAAAATGGACTGAAGAAAAAGTGAGGATAATTTCAACTATTTTTTGTGGGATTGTATAATCAGCCCATTTTGGAGGGATTGAGTAATCCCACATAATGCAGGATTACAAGCGGGTCGTAGGATTCAATCCTTCGACCCCGGAAAAAATTAAGTTGGATGTCGAATATGGGATTAAAGTGGATTATTCTCAAAATCATGAATTTATCACCCAGTAATCTAACTACCGAACACACCCCAAATATTTGGTTGATCCAAACTTGGGCTACTCAACGCATTTTTTTCGTGTGCCGAGTGAATGGTGCCGAACGAGGGCCTTGTCCTGCCGAATTCTTTTTTGGCCGTTGGATCATTATCCGACGGCTTAGGTAAACTGGTCCCGCCGATCAAAACCCGCAACCCAAATCTGCAGTCGCAGGTTTTGACCCGCCAAACATTAATTTTTTTAATTAGTTTTTTTCTGCATTCTAATATAGTAAAACGTTTTTTCTTAAGTTTCTTTAAGTTCACTTAAATTTCTTTTGTTTTTAAATGAAAAATATAAAAAATATTGTATCTTTTTAAAACGTTTTTTTTTCTAATATAGTTCAACAACTATCACAAATGTGGGGCAAAATATAAGCTCCAATAATATAACGGAATATAATTTCGTGTTCAACATTATGGAATATAAGCTCGTGTTCGACAACTATCAACTACATGAGTGGAAATTATCATCTTCGCAATTCAGCTTAATTGAAATCGAAATCCTACATTGCAAAGAAGAAATCTTATCAGAAATCTCATCAAAAAATATTAACCAAAACAGAATAAATATTTATATACTTACAGGTCAACTACTTTTGAATATTTTCTTATGTCGTGCCCTTTTGATCCACAATTATGACAAGTAATATCGGCGTAGGAAATAATCAAAGATATAATTTAAATAAACAAGCCATCATTGAACAAAAGGTAACAAAATGAGAGGGCCTCAAAAACAATAAATCCTAACATTCCCTTTGAGGTATATGTGTTCGTGTGCAATGCATTTTGTAAGTAGTTATTGCCCAATAGTTTAGTTAGCAGTCTCTGCTCAGTAACTCACAAAAATCATCCAGTAAACAGCAGAAATAATTCAAACTCAGATTCACATTTCAACACAAATTGTCTCCTTCGTTTCTACTGCAGCAGAAATTCGCGACAACAACTCATGAAGACATTCATTCACTTCACATACCGGTTACTTCACAATATCACGAAACCAGAAGAAAACAAATCATAGTTATCAAAAGAAAACGAATCACACTCTCTCGAGCATTACATCGAACACCTTACTTACAGTAGAATTTCATATTTTTTTGGGGGGTAAGTGAGTTTTATTGATAACTTTGTGTGTATGTACAATATTTACATAGTTTTGTGTTAAGCTCAACTACATGCACCTATTTGGGCTCCTAAACCGTTCCCCAAATCTCACGGCTAATCCAATTTTTTGATGGGCTCGTAGGATTAACCAACATCTCATCTTCACCTGTCCGCAAGCTAGATCAATGTTTGGCGATTGTTGCTGGAAAATTGCATCGTTCCTTAGTTTCCATATGCCAAACTACAATTTGCCAAATCACTGGCCTGATATTCCGATACTTCGTTCTGTGCGGCCAAGGCTGAATTGATTCATCAGGCCTTCGAAATCTTCTTCAATTGGATGTGGAAGGTCTAGGCATTGCAGAATTCCAACCCACCGTTTCGTGGATTCTTCACACAAAAGAAAGAGGTGCGCAGATGTCTCATGGTCTTACATACATAACGGGCATTGTAGTGCGACCGTCTGCAGTCCTCACCGCATCAAATTGTCTACTGTGGGGACTCGGTTCTGCAACAATCTCCAACAGAACGCTGATATTTTCAAAGGTATACAATTATGTCATACCTTTGTTGCACTTTCTTGAGCTTCTTTGTGCTGCCACTCACTATTCATCAATTGTTTGTAGATGCAGGCACTATTATACATCGTCCTCCATGCCCATCTATCCGATTGCTGATTTGGTAGGGGTGCGAATTCCAGTTGCTGTTGCAATTCTTCCCATTCTGCTAGCTCGGCCAGGTTGCAGTGATGGTGCCAAAGCCATAGCCAGGTCCATGTTTCTTGAAGTTGCCATTTTTCTGTGATTCTTGCCCCTTTATCTATCGCATTTGCATATAGTTCATGATATTTTAGCATGAAGCTACCTTACCCAGTCCAATTATCCTCCCAGAAATAGGTGGTGGTACCGTCACCTATTTCCTTCACAGTTTTGTTTTTGAACCAACTACTGGTCAGTATAGTGTTTGTAAGATCCTGCCACCATCTGGCCTGTTTAGGGGTAGGTGTTCGTCGTTGTAGAATTGGCCCATAGAGTGCTTGTATAACTTGAATCCACTGGCTGCCTTCCTCATTCAACAACCGATATCCCCATTTACCCAATAGTGCATCATTAATTTGCTCAAATGCCCTTATACCCAATCCTCCAGCTATCTTCGGGTAACAGAGTATCCGCCACTTAATCCATGATATTTTCTTTGGGCCATTCACAGTTTCACCCCATAGAAATCGTCTCATCAGGGCCTCTATCTTTCTCAACACCCCTTTAGGTGCCTTATACATTGCTAGATAATATGTGGGGATAGTGCTTAGGACTGATCTCAGTAATGTTATTCTAACTCCAAAGGAGACAGTGTTTCTCCCACCCATGTAATCTCTTTGTCATAACATCAATAACCAACTGCCAAGTCCTTTCTAACTTGGGGTTTGCACCTACTAAAATCCCGAGGTATTTAAAAGGTAGTTGCTCAGTCCTGCAGTGTAGTATAGTAGCATGGTCATTGCTTCTTTGCTCATCTATTTGGACTGAGAATAGTCCGCTTTTGCTAAAGTTGACAATGAGGCCTGAAACTTGCTCAAAAGTACGTATAATTCTTTTCATGCTTAGTATATCCTCGCTTGATCCGTTTCCAATGATGATGGTATCATCAGCATATTGCTGATGAGTTACTCAAACTCAACCATCTCCAACCTTATATCTCTGTAAGCGTCCTTGAGCTACTGCTTTTGTCAATAGCTCATTTAAACCTTCGACAGCCAGTGCAAATAACAAGGGGGACAGGGAGTCACCTTGCCTCAATCCCTTTTTCATTTTAAACACACCGCAGGTACTACCATTTATAGCAATTGACATGTATGCATTTTCCACACACTCCTTGATCCAGGCAAGCCATTTGACGTTGAAACCCATAGCTGACATTAGGTTCCAATGGTAATCTCAGCATACACTGTCAAATACTTTCTGAAAGTCAATTTTTAGTAGTGAACAAGGTCTTTTTCTCACTTTTGCCTCGTGTAGTACTTCATTTGTAAGTACTACACTGTCCAGTATGTTTCTTCGTGGTATAAACCCAGTTTGGCTAGGTGAAATTAGGGTAGTGATAACTAGACTCAGTAATACCTTGCTAAGTATTTTGTACAAAAGAATGGCACCTATTCCGTACAAAAGAATGCACCTATTCCGTTCAAAAGAATGGTATACCTTATGACTTTCGCCCGAATTTCAAATAACAATGTTGATTTCACTGCTTGTGAAGCAAACTCTCGAAGAAAACGTTCATCAGGTAAGGAACTCAGGTAAGCAAACGAAGCAGTGTTGAACCTCTTGTAAAAAACACAGATAAGAAGAAGAAAAAACTATTTAAAAAATTAATGTTCGACAGGTCAAAATCCACAACCGCGGATTCGGGTCGTGAGTTTTGACCCGCGAGATCAGTTCACTTATCTCGAAAGTCGGATATCCGAAGGCCAAGAAAAAAATTCGGAAGGATAAGGCCCTAGTTAGGCACCACTCACTAGTCACACGAAAAAACTGATTTCAACGAGTTTTTTTGGGGGTAAGTAAATATTTGTATTGATTTGTAACTTTACATATTTACATTTTTACATGTGCATTCCTTCTTTCATTTTCAACTACATGCTAATGGGCTTATACACCATTCCACAAATCCACAATTTAGCCCACTTCTCTTGGCCCGCAGAAGTAGCCAACTTTTCATCTGTATTCTTTCCTTCGCGAGCTCTGCATCTGGTTGAAGCTGCTCAAAAATCGCGGCATTTCTTTGTCGCCAAATTTCCCATACAGTCAACTGCCATATTATCGGCCAGATTCTGTGCAGGGCAGCCGAATATGGTGTCTGATTCTCCACCAAGGTCACCAATTGCTCAATTTCATCCGGGATCAGATGGTCAATTCCCAACCATTGCAAAAGTAGTCTCCACAGTTTGCCAGATTCCGGGCACAACAGGAATAGATGAGCTGAAGTTTCATGTTCTGTTTCGCACAGTGGGCAGTACAATGCAGCTGTATTCACCCCACGTTTGATCAGGTTGTCTGCAGTGGGTATTCTATTATGAAGCAGCTTCCAAGTAAATCCAGCTATCTTTGAAGGTATGTGCTTATTCCAAACTTTGGCAGCAATGTGATTTTGTTCAACCTCCCTCCATTGCTGCTACATGATCAAGTTATATATTTCTGCCGTAGAAAATCTGTGCAGATTATCCAACTTCCATCTCAGTGTTTCCTTTTGCCTTTTTTTTACCAAAGTAGTGTCCTTTTCACTCGTGTAGGGAGGTGATGTCTGCAATTTTTTTTTTAATGTCTGCAATTTTTTTTTATGTCTGCAAAATTAAAACCATTATTCTATACTGATTTCAACGAGTTGTTCGAGTCTAGTGCCTTTTTGGGCTCTCCACCCTTTGTCAGCTACCTCCAGTCCTTTTCCGCCACGTGTCACCTCCTCCAACACTATAAATATATCCATCCCTCGAATCCCGGTAATTTTCCACTGCCGGATGGAGAAAACCGGACAACAATTGCTTACAAGCCGGACAACTATTCTTGCCGTCGGATTTAAATCCGACGGCCAGGATGGAAATCTAACTGAAAATAAAAAAATTGGTGTCGCGGAGTGGGTTTTGACCCGGTCCACAACCAAAATCAATTAAAAAAAAAATAAAAAACGCAGCATCATTGAATAAAAACTCAATCTGGTTACTCCAACCTCCCTGCCGCTTTGTCGGTGAAGTTCATAAAAGCATCAGAGATGATAAACGTCACCGGCGGCATAAATCCACATCGATGTGATGAAAGG
>JAOYMZ010074051.1:0-11952 GCA_025802335.1 Pinguicula primuliflora | reverse complement strand
TCGGTGCGGCCCGGCGGCCCTGGGCGCCTCGGCGGCCGCCCAGGCCGCCTAGGCGCCGACAACTAGAACACTGTTATTTATTGATCTCTGACTGATAGGTATTTGGTTAGTTAGTTTGCTCGTTATTTGCATAGACACCCATCTATGTTGGTTCGTACGTAGTGCATGCTTGGGGTAAACAGGTATTTCAGTTTTACTTGTTTCTCCTATTTTGTTATTCTATTATGTTTCTTTTATTATTATTATTTCATTTTTCATTTTTTTATTTTTTTATTTTTATTTTTTTCGAGTTGGGGGTCTCTACGGAAACAATCACTCCACCCTATTGAGGGGTGGGGGTATGATTGCGTACATCCTACCCTCCCTAGACCCTGTCTAAAGGCAGAATTTACTGGGTATGTTTGGTTTGGTTTGGTTTATATTCGTGGACAAGGAAAATCCATGCTGGGAACCTGAACCGAATGACACTTTTTCAAACGAAACAGCATGGGAGTTAATGAGAATAAGAGGAACCAACAACACTACTCTCACCAAAATATGGAATACTGAAATTCCACAAAACTAAGTTTATTTCTTTGGAAAAAATTTCATCTAATTCTACCCATAGATGATAAAATCTAAACCAAAGGAATAAATTTAGCTTCAACATGGTGCTGTTGCTTAGCTCCAAAACAAGAAACACTCAACCACCTTTTGAATCAAAGCAATATAGCGCAAAGTCTCTGGCCAACTTTTGAGGGTTACTGCAACATTCAACTACCCCTTTCATGCAACTTGACTCAAAGGATGGAAGAATGGCTCAATCGGACGGGAAAGAGCTCTACCCATTTGTATGTTTGTTTGATAAGCTTTTCAATCATATGTTGGCGGATCTGAAAATATAAATGTGCCAAAAAGCATGATGAAACACAATAGGAGCATCCGAAATACTACAACATGTGAAGAATCAGATCAGGGAAGTGGTTATGTTTTTTTAACTTTCATCAAACTGCAAATATTTTAGAGACTGCATGCCTAACTTCCTCAACTTCGAATTGCTATGGAGGAGGGGCACTTGTTAGTAATAATGAAGGCACCCTTGTCTATGCTTGCACGAGGCAAAGGGATGATAATCCCATAGAAGTGGAGTTAGCTGCTATTAAGGATGCTCTCCGATTTTGTCAAAATACAAGGAAGACCCGAATTATATTTGAAACTAACTCCTCTCAGATTTTGGCTGGTATAAAAAATCTTATGCAGGGACCCTAGAGGCATAGGAAATCTCTCTCAGAACTACACAAAATGCTTCGGAATATGCTCAACATCCAAGCCAATCTCTGCCCCAAATCAATGAACACTGCAGCGTTATACTTGGCTACAAATGGGGCTAAAGATGGTGATCGAGCTTTTGATCTGCTGCATCAACAATCACCTAGTTTCTAGCGCATTCTTGTGAAGAAAACCCCTCATAAACAGCTGCAGAACATGGCACCAACATCTATGAATGAGTGGAAGAAAGTTGCACTCAAGCTACAGGTTGCATTACACAAAACAGCTCCTGCAATTCACACATGTTCACTCGCCTTCAGTGCACAATTATTCCCAGGAACAGAGGCGCTACCTTCAAGTGCTAAACTATAACCTTACATTGTTAGACTCCACCGTGTTATGGAGAATGCTCCTCAAAGGCTCATTTGAATCATCCAAAATAGGTATTACTCATCATTATTTACATTGCCTTTTGCAGGAATTGAGAACCAGCAGTCGCAATAGCTCATCAAAAGCAACAAATACAAACTTTACTATTCTTTGAACATTAAGTAGGCACGAGTCCCATGTTTGTATTTGTTGAACTTAATTTCAGCTTCAATTTTTTTATAAATTCTAGGATAGCGATGTACGAACATTGCGACTCATTAGTAGTCAATTTTATCCAAAAAATGTGTATTGTGTTATACCTTTTGAGGATGAGCATAAAACCTAAGAAAAGTCTAGAAACTAACAAAAAATACTAAGGGGCGCTGAAATTAAATTACAAATTTGGGAGAAAAAAGGCTCCAATCTATAAGGAAGAAAAACATAAGTTGAAGTGCACTAGATTCCTTAAACCTTTTCATTTTACATGATTTTATGTCTTCGATGAACCTGGACATCTTTGGCCCCAAAGTTTCTTGGCTTCCAATAGAGACAAGTAGAGTCATGATATACTTCAAAGTTCAGTAGGTTGAGAGTTCTTAAAGGAAACACATCGGTTTGTACGCTTAGAGATAAGGTTTACTCTATGTGTTGAACTTACTTTCCATTTTCTATAAGCTTGCCCTCTAAGCTTAGATACGCAAAACAGGCTCAGGCCATTGATCAAGGCTAATTTGTAGCCTTTCATGAAGGGTTTTTAGCTTATTCTTAGGTATTATTCACCCTTACTTATCATGTTTGATGTATTGTGAGTCTCACATCAATATAAGGGTTATTTGATGGATTTATGATGTTTTTAATGGAATTTCAAAAGTTACTCAAGTTCAAAGACCTTTTGGAAGAAGAAGAAGAAAGAAGATGCATTTTTACCCCATATCTTGAAGCTTCGGATTTTTCACTCTCAAGTCCATCCAAAGTACTGTTTTGAGCTTATATTACGTTAAGAAGTGAAGGTCAACTCCATTCTGGCTGAGGCGAAGGAAGAAACTCAGCGATGATTTGAAGGTTTTGATCTAGAGCACTTGAACAAACATGCGTTTACCCATCTTTAACAGCATGATCCGAGCTCATGGATGAAGATTTTTTTTGCTAAGTAATTGATTTTGTTTCATTAAAAACGGAACAAAAAAAGACAAATTAGGCTTCTGAAATTGGGCTTCCTTCTACGATTATTTTGCCCAAATCAGTGGTCCTGCCGTCTCTTTCCATGCTTGAAGATTCACATTCAAGGCCAGCACTGTTTCCGTCACCTGGATAGCTTTCCGTTTCCACATGTTCCTTCACCATAACCAGGCAACCTCTTTGATTTTGTGGATGTTTTCTTCATACCAAACTTTCTTGCCTTCAAATTGTACTTTGTTTCTGGATAACCAGATTAACCAAATTGCTGCACACTAGATGGATTTCCACACATTTTTTTATATAATCTGCGGGCATTCCGTCATATATTCCTCAGCTCATGGATGAAGATATTAGAGATCAAAGTAGATATATATCTTATACATCACCTTAGAAAGCTATGGAACTAATCAGCTTACTTTGGAGAGCCCTGAGGAGGAAGATATCAATCAAAGAAGAGGACACCCTAATTCTGCGAGAAGGAGAAATTTCAGCACCAAAGTGATTTTTGCATTTTTTATCTTTCTGTACGTTGATCTTTTCCAGGCGATATATTAAAAAATATTGTACATCTAGAAGTCCTGAACAACTTTGTAGAGGAAGTTTTCCAGAAGACGTCTCCAGTGCCCAAAAATGAGCAGGAAAATACACTCACATTTTAGTAAAGTCTACTCTCACGCCTTGGTTATTTATGAGAAGAAGTTTTGCGATGAATCCTTGAAGAACTCAACTTTTTACCATTCAAAGAACTTCTATGATCTAAATTAGAGGTCAAATCAACCATGAAGATGCAAAGTAGTCCAGTTTCAAGCCAAAGATCCACGGAAAAATGCGTAAATGTGTGAACATATTCAAGAAGATAAACATGAAGACTTTCACTCGGTGTTGCTTCTAATTTCTGATATATTTACGCAAGGTAGTATGTCCCAGCCCTATACATAATCATAGAGTGGCAAAAACACCTGAGAATGTCGTCTTCATTTTAATTGTATTTTAGTGCATTTTTAGCAAGAGAACAAGAAGAACATAAGTTATTTTTATCTTTTTCGAAGATGAATGCACTTTTCTTGCTTATTTCTGTATCCATAATCGGCTAAAAGACTTTCTCTTCTGCTGATCTACAAGTTATGAGGATAGTATGAAACTTTGGTGAGCTGTTAGTTAATTTTCAGTATGATATTGCATTCATAAGTACAAATGTTTATAAGATTCATCTATGAATTGTATGGACAAGCTACATTACTTTTATAGCATGATCTTTTGCTAGTATGTATGAGGAGGTTGAGCAATGTCACTTTTACATATTGTAAGCATGCTTAAATACTAGATTAAGACTGATAGAAGAACTAGACGTTAGGATAAAATATGAACACATGAAGTTGAACCCAACACTAGTTAAATCTAGTTGGTCGTAGGATAACTCAACTTTATAGGTGACTTGTTTGATTTCTAGGTTAACTATAAGAGATGGCAGCATATAAGTCTTGATGAGGTGAGGTTTATTCGTAGGAAAGGTAAAAATACAAAAATTATTAACAAAATATATTTTTGATGACATCAGGTAAATGGATTCTAAGAAAAAAATAAAAAGAGTTGTAATAATATTACGTGTACATAATTTTGGTGTACATAATTATATACAATTAATAGAATATGTACATGTATCATTGTAATTGGTACAACACATATTTTATTAGTGCACCATTTCACATACACATATTTTATTAATTTTACATAATTATATATATCAAAATTATGTAGTTGTATCATTATTATTTGAGTTGACACCACATTCTTTTCACGTAGTGGTATTCCTGAAATTCCCATGAATAGGAGGCCTTGTTTGTGTCCCCCATCTTTTATAAATGAATGAATTCCCCTCGACTCGAGTAAGTACGCTACTTCCAAGATGATGGCAACTTTCTTCTCTCTTTTTCTTCCGAGTTACCAAAGTGGTTGATGGTGTTTTCCCATTGTTCACTACAACTGTGTACCAAAAGGCAAAAAAGAAAGCAAGAAAAGAAATTATGAACCCTGAAATCGATGATCAAATGGTACTTCTCTCCCAGTACTACTCTGATGGGATATACGCGCAGTTTGTGCCAGAACAAGGTCGGTACAATTTACGAACTAATTTTGTGCATAAAATTGTATGTATTTACAGATAAAACTGTTAAAAAGTATGGTGGACGCATGCAGGGGAAGCTGCCAATCCGAAACAACCGCGACGGCGCCGGAAGAAGAATAAGAGCGGGGACGGCGGAGAGGATGGTCTAATGAGGAAGAGGAAGCTGAGTGATGAGCAAGTAAGCATGCTGGAAAGGAGCTTCATAAGCGAGCACAAACTGGAGTCCGAGAGGAAGGACCGCCTCGCAGCGGAGTTGGGACTCGATCCACGGCAGGTGGCCGTCTGGTTTCAGAACCGCCGTGCACGGTGGAAGAGCAAGAAGCTGGAGGAGGAGTATTCAAAGCTCAAAGCAGAGCACGAGACGGCTGTCGTCGAGAAATGCAGACTCGAAAGTCAGGTATGTAGAATCTTACATGTTTGATAGAGCCTCATTTTCTTACATTAAGACAAAAAAGAAATTTTTAAAACAAATTTACACAACTTATGCAAGAAGCTCAACAACTTAGGTAGGTGTGTAAGGTACAGGGTTCTTTGGCTATGCAAAAAAATTTATGCATAAACTTGCATTTAGAACTTTGGGGGGCCACGGCCCCCACCTCCCTTACTCAAAATTATTTTACCATAAAGCCGAGGCTTCATTGATTTGTTTTCATTTGAAAACAAGGAAGAGTTGACAAAGTTGTTCGGTTGGGACACCCCCAACTGAAATTCCATGGTACAAAATGTAACCCACGTTTTGTGGTGTCAGTATAGACAGCATTCGACGAGATTCATGCACCCAAATTGAATCCCATTTGGAAACTAGATAAAGACATTCAATTGTGGTGCCCAAAAAAAGACTGCAAATCTTGTACCATCCGAATGCTCCTACTACTACTCCTGGTCCTACGTTGTTCTTTTAAGGTGTGGATTGGATAAAGTGCACATGGAGACTTTCACCACGTGGAGCTTTCCCCATTTCATGCTTCATAGGAACAAACGACAAACAATGTATCTATCTATAGATAAATGTATATTATGTACTATGTATAATGGTTGTCATGTAGTGTAGCTTCCATGTGCTCATTCATCAATTTTGCAGCTCCTCAAGCTCAAGGACCAACTCGATGAAGCTGACAGAGAAATCCGACGTCTGTCCGAAAGAATGGACGGTGGATTTTCCAGCAACAGCCCGAGTTCATCGTTTTCGATGGAATTCGAGAATGTTTTCGGTTACGGGCATGAATTGGGGTGGGATAATAATCTCTATAACTATATGTAACTCAAGTCGGGAGAGTAACTAGCATTTGGTCAGTATGTCCTTTGTAGAAGATAAGTGTGACGAATCAATCATGTGTAAATATGGATTGGGTTCGATGGATTGTTATCGTATGTAATGTAGGTATGATGAATGATGATGTAACTTGTTACCTTTTGACGAATGTTGTTGGGTTTGACGTGATAGAGTAAATAATAGCTTCGTATGAATTTTTTCAACAGAGAGCCGGAATTTGAGAAATCTGAGTCAGGGTCACGACAAGAACTCATACCCAAAGTACAATGATAATCATTCATTAAACATCAAAGTAAAGTAATGAAAGAATTTGATGACAAATACACCGAGTTAGGCATCACTCTTCAATGATGATGATGTGAGAGGTTAAAAGCAATTGGATATTGGAACTTGGAAGGATATGATAATAACATGACTTGAGTAATAGTAACATGATGCATGTATATCCACAGCCAAATCGTGTGGCTGGTGGGTGATTGATTACCCATAAATTTTCAGAAGTTGGATTCATTTCGGGAGGCATCTGAATTTGGATTTAGGGACTAGTAGATAGGCTTTAGGCAAAAATGATATTAGACACCCCTAAGTAGGATATCACCCCACACCCTCTCATATTCATAAATATGGGACTCCACACACACCAACATGTGTGTGTACTTCTACATATTGAGAGTGGGGGTGTGCACATAATGGGGGTGACTTATATCATTTCTCGGTTAGGCAAAGAAAAGAAAAGAATCATCATGTTTTAATTTATTCTTTTGTTTTTACTATTTGAAGAATGTTGCTACGATATGACTAACCAATAAACTGGGTCTATCTCAATGGACCCAAACTTGTCAATCTCTAGACAGCAAGCTACTCTATGAAGACAAAAAAGTTTTTGCTGCAGCACCAATGGAATCCAAATCAATCATTCAACAACTCGTGATAACATAGGCAACTATGCCTTATCTTCAAACTGGCCCATTCACAATTGATTGTAGTGTAGCTGATGAAATTGGAATATCTCAGTCTTGCCCTGATGCTCCATTCTATCCGGCACTCAGAGTCAGTGTGTGAGTCATTTCACACACAACAATGCTACACTCAGTAAAATTTTCATTGCCAAAGCTCCTTGACTGTGGCTTAGATTATAGGACAACAGTTGTTGGTCGATCAGGCAATTTTGAACCTCTTTCGCCAGAGTCATGCTCATGCTAAGGTGTGTGGAACTTGACCTTCTGATGCCTCTGCTACCTAATATATCAATATGGGTTGTTGTTGGGAAAAAGGGTTTTGGTAACTTGTAATTTGTGAATCAGTCCAAGACATTGTGGCCATTGTATATTGGAAGGGCATTCACACGCACTGTAAGGTAAGATACTTGCACCTGGTTGAAAAGTCTGGGAATAAAGATGCTGATAAATTGTTGAGAAGTGTTTTTTTGAAACCCTTGTATTTCATTCCTTTGATTTACATTTATTTAAATAATTTCTTGATCACTTAAAATAGCACATGTTTTATGCGGTCGAACAGGATTTTGGACGATGCGTATGACAACTCGATTATCACACATTAGAGGACAAGATTGGATAATGAACAAAATCTAACTTTTTTGTAATTAAGATCCAACGGTAGGAACTTAGACGTTCAAAAAGAGCTGCAAACCAACCAATTTGAGTCAAAACAAATATAATCAAAAGATTGTTTAGATAATACATGTGATGTGACTTCCACAGGCCTTTGTATTGGGGTGATGAATTTATTGCCAAGTGACCCTGCAAAGTAACACATATATTTCAAGAATGAAATGTACATGCCTGCACCTTGGAGAGAATATTCCATGCTACTCGAGGTTACCTCTTCATAATCTTTGTTTGGTTTCTTTGTCATTGTGAGTCGAATCTATGTCTATGAGCCCTTTGCACTTGGACTTTCCTGCTCACTTATCATCTTTCTTATCCATAGGACCTTAGTCAATCATCGAGGTACTTCTTGAAACTTAACTTCTACACCTAATAGAGTGACAACGTTCTGTTTCTTACTTCTCTGTTTAGCTAGGTTGCCTCCTATAAATGTAAAGAATTGGACGTAGACCTCCTATCAACTGAATTACTGACCCAATAAGCATCAATATAAGCTTCAATCTTCAAATGTCCATGTCGTTGTATAGAACTCCAGTATCGGGTGAGCTATTGAGATACATCAAAACCCTCAAAGCAACATCCATATGATCTCTTTGAAAATTAAGCATAAATTGACTCACAAATTCAACAACATAGGCAATGCCACATCGAGTATGTGCTAAGTAAATTAGCTTTTCTGCTAAGTGTCCATATCTACTTTTGTCTATGGTCTCAAATCCTTCAACAATTCTTAGGCTATGATTAGGAATCATAGGAGTGTCTGAGGGTTTACATTTTAGCAACCCAGTTCCTGCGAGCAAGTCCAAGTTATATTTCCTTTGTGCGATGTAAATATCTTGTATTAATCTCTTGACTTCAATTCTACGAAAGTATTTCAGCACTCCCAAATCCTTCATCATAAACTCTTTGAAAAGATTTCCCCTCAACACTTTAATATCTTCTACATCATCTCCTGTAACCGAATCATCAACGTAAATAATGAGGCATGCAATACATTGCCTTCGACGCTTCGAGAATAGGGCATGGTCAGAATCGCTTTGAATTAACCATACTTCTTCATAGCCATAGTGAAACTCCCAAACTAGGCTCTTGAAGATTGTTTCAGTCCATGTAATGCCTTCCTCGATTTGCACACTTCTCTGGGTCAAAAATCACTTGAAAAACCTAGTAGACTTTCCATGTTTAGTTCCTCATTCAGATCTCCATGTAAGAAGTCATTCTTGACATCAAATTAGTGCATGTGCCAATCCAAGTTTGCAGCAATCAAGAACTATATCCTAATAGTATCAAACTTCACTACATTTCGGTTTCGTACCTTTCAATTGATCCATATGGTATCCTCTTCACTGTATATACCCTTTGACACCCTACTAGCTTATTTCCTGTAGGTAGTTAGCACTTCTCTCATGTCTCATTTTTCTTCAAGGCCATCATCTCGTCATCCATTGCTTTTCTCCATTCAGGAATACTCATTGCTTCAATTTTATTACGAGGAATATCATCAATATAAACAGGAAAAGCAAAGTCTCTTGCAGACTCAGTCAGACACCCCCAGGCTATGTCAGCTATAGGATATCTTTGGGAACACGAATCATGATCTTTGGCTTCACACCTTTGGTCGCCCGAGGGAAGAACATACTTAGGTGTCATAAGGCTCACATGTCCAGCATCATGATCAGTAATAATGGAGTCGATAGAAGGAGCCTCAGAAGGAATTGTTGGTTGGATATCTGTCGAAGAAGGTAACTTAGGTTGCTCTTCTTGGTTTGATTGTACAATGTCACTGTCGTGCTCCTATATGGGCAGTTTGCTTGAATCATGAGATGGCTCTCACGCGTGAGGTGCATGAGATGATGTAGGTGAGGATAATATGGTTGGTGTGTGAGGCATATGAGATGCAACCGTCGGAGTCACGGGTAGGTATGAGGTCGGCGCGTGAGGCGCATGAGTCAACTGTGGCGGTTACTAATACGAAGTAGATACACGATCTGGGAATGATTGCAACCAATCAAGTAGATCTAAACCCAAGTTCTCCACCTAACCACTTGATTGGTAAGATCCATGAAAATAATACTCAGTCTCGACAAAATTACAATCCATAGTAGTGATCATGGGACAAGTTTGAGGGTTATAACACACAAATACACATTTTTTTGCTCATGCATCAAATTTTGAACGCTGAGTCTTAGTAATATGCACATAAACTGAGCACCCAAATACTTGATGAGGCAAAAGATATGAAAGGAGAAATGAGAGTAAGATCAGAAAGTGTTTTCGTATGAGTTCAAAATTTTAAAATTTTTGTAGGTAGATGATTAGCCAAAAAAGCAAAGGTACCTATAGCCTTAGGCAAAATATAAGACGGTGTGTGGGATTCGATCATCAAGGCTTGGGTCATCTCAAGAAGAAATTTGTTTTTCCGTTGAGAGATGCCATTTTACTTTGGGGAATAAGAGTAAGATGTTTGGTATAACAAACCATTTTGAGAACAAAACTCTTCATTTGGTTATGAACAAATTCACCCCCATTGTCTAAGCTAAGAATATGAATTTTTGTGTTGAATTGGGTAAAAATCATACAATAAAACTGAGTAAACTTGTTAAGACCTCGGATTTGTTTTTCAAAAAATATACCCAGTTATATGAGAGCAATCATCGACAAATGACACGAAATATCGAAAACTTTACCCCCAATAACAAGTGCAGGATCCCAAACATCAGAATGAACTCATGAAAATATATTCGGAACATGAGTGTTATTTGAAAGAAAAGATTGTCTATGATTTTTTGCCAAAATACAAGTTTTACCATGAAAATGACAAGTAGATGACTGAGGAAATAATTGGCACAGATAGGAGTGATAAGGGTGACCCAAATGACGATGTCACGACCAGCTTTGGTAATCAAATGACCCATGAGCCAGGAGTGTCCTTTCGTCTAAAGTCACTTCATCAACATAATACAAATTATCTCGTTAAGTGACACTCAATTATCCTATTCGAACGTATATCCTGCAAAACACAAAAAGTGGGGTACATCGTTACAGCACTATTAAGCTATTTCGAAATTGGACTGATAGAAAGTGACTTATAAGATAAAGATGACACATATAAACAATTAGATAATCTCATCGGCAGAGAGTTTTCAATAATTCCAAGGCCTGCAACAGGGTCAAATGAACCATTTGCTGTCTGAACCACCTTTTTGTAATGAACCCAATTCCGCACAAAAGATATTAGATTCGTTATGGCAGTATTACTGTTTATGCCATACCCGAGCTGAAATTTCATAAAGCATAAGGATATATTTTAAAACTATTTTAAGTCCATACACGTTGCCATATAAGGCCTATAACATATTAAGTACAAAATAAGGCCCATAACCGGGTAAAGGTCTCAAATGCTAAACTCAATTGCAAAAATAACATCGTTCAAGCCTTAAGGATAAACAAAATAACATAAGGAACTGCATCTTCTTAAGAACATCCTTCATGCACCCTCATGAGTATGCCGATCTGGCTCTGCAAGAAAACAAAGGTAGGATCTTGATCCCAAAGGACCTAAAAGAAATGCTACTAAGGGTCTGTGCTTGCGGCCTTGCGGGATATCCAAATTGCTGAAGGATTTCAGATGCTTAATGAAGGCTTTGCTTGAGATTTCTACGTTCTGTGGATTGTTGGAAGGGTCTGTGACGAAGGGGGTAACAGAGAGAATCCTGTTAAGTTTTCGTCAAATTCGTAACTTATGTGGCAGGTAGATCTCGGCCGCTCGATCTGAAACCGGCGGCTGAGATTAGAACTGAGTAAACAAGGGCAAAAATTGAGTAAATAAGGGTTTTGTAGGTTAAGGGGCTTGTGTTTGTGTGTGTATATATATATATATATGGGACTGGTTCCTGTGCTCAGTCCTTGCGTGCTCAGTTCGTACTCAACTTTTCGTAGAACCATCCGTTTTCAAAATTGGTCGCACCATTGAAAAGCTTATACATTGTGGATGAAAATGCCCATGCTTTGGTTCGATTTCCGGCTACTTCGTCGCCTGAAATTTCTAAAACACTATTTAGGACTACTTAACCCAAGGGGATTTATAACCCTCCGTTAAATGGTGATAACATCGTCGGAATATCACCAAA
>JAOYMZ010074040.1:0-11953 GCA_025802335.1 Pinguicula primuliflora | reverse complement strand
GGGCTTAGGTGGGTAGTGGGCTTTAGGTTAAATTAATTAAACGGATTAATTAACATTACTAATATATAAGCCCAACACTTCCAAACGAACAGTTGTATACTTCTAGGAGCTAAGTTGCACCAGGAACGCTTAAGTTTCTCTATCCAGCACTTGTTGATCCTCAGAGCCTTCAGGAATTGTTAACTTGTATGCAGATGTAGTGGTGAACATTCCATTTTTCTCAATTTTCAAGTACCAGTGATCTTCTATTGATGCATCAGGTTTATGCCTCTCTACTGTCTCCAAAAGCAGCTCTAAGTGGCCCTTTTCTCAGTCCCTCAATTCTCTTCGGAAACTGATAGAATGAGCTGCAGAATTCGGTCCCACAGATAGCATAGCATTTAGCAGTATTTGCTTATTAGACGATAGCCTATACATATCAGAGAAGGTTGTAGCCAGATTACCTTCCCCTGTCCAATTAGTTCTCCAGAACAAGGCCTTTTGTCTTGATCCTGCTTTAATCTGGAAGTTGCTTAAAAACCATTCTGCAGAAGTTGCTTCAGTCCAGATATCAGTCCACAGTATTATCTGGTACTGTTATAAGCCCCAGATCAGCATTCAAATCATTCAAGGTCATATACTTCGCACTGACAATAGCTACCCACAAATTTTCAGGCTCTGACTTGAGTCTCCATACCCATTTACCAGCAATGATGAATTCATTCTCGGAAGATCTTTTACGCCAAGTCCTCCAACACTCATTTCCAAACATACTATTTTCCATTTTACCACTGGATGGGGCGATGGTTTGAACTTGAGCTACTCCATAGGAAATTGTTCAATAGTTGCTGGAGTTTTTTTTGCTACTATTTTTGGGACCTTGAAAAGAGATAAAAAGTATACGGACTTGCTCAGCAATAAGGACTTAATCAAAGATAGGCTTCCTGCAAAGTTTAGATACTTTGTATCCCACTTACTTGTCTGTGCTTTCAGTGCGTTTAGCAAGTCTTCCCACATCTTTCTGCGCCCAGGGTTCTTTCCTATAGGCAAGCCCAAATAGACAAAAAGAATCTTTCATGTTAAGCAGTATAACTTACTAGCATATTCATTCAGAACAGTAGCTTCAATATTGAGCCCAAATAGCTGACTCTTTGAGTAGTTTAATGACAAACCAGATACAAACTCAAACGAATGCAATATACTTTTAATCATAAAGATATTCTCAACATCTCTCTCAGCAAGGATCAGAGTGTCATCGGCATACTAAAGGTGCGAGAAGTCAATGTGGTTGACTTTTGCATCCTTTAATTGTCCTATATTTGTGGCTCGTTTGATCATCAGTCTGAGGCCTTCAACAACAATAAGATAAGAGTGGAGAGAGAGGACAACTCTATCTCACTCCCCTGTTCAGCCTAAAATCTCCAGAGCTACTGCCATTTACCGACACAGCCACACTTGCAGAAGATACACAACTCCTCATCCATGATATCCACTTCTTACAGAAGCCAAACTTATGCAGCATCTCATACAAATACTCCCAGTTTAGCGGATCGAAAGCCTTAGCAAAATCGACCTTAAACAATAAGAGCGGTTTCTTAATTCATTTATAAGAGTGCAGCACTTCATTTGTAGCTAAGATTCCATCCAGGATTTGATGTCCTTTTAAGAACCCAATTTGCTCTCTAGCTATTATCCTGCCCATAACTATGCTCTGATGGTGTGACAGTAGCTTGGCAAGTATCTTGTATCCACAACCCACCAGAGATATTGGTCGATATTGGTCAAGCATCTGTGGATTTGTTACTTTTGGTGCAAGTGTGATCTAGGTACTAGCCAAGTACTTTGGAATCCTGGCAGTCTCATAAAATTCCAGTACGAATGCAATGAAATCATGCTTCAAGATATCCCAATATTTTTATAAAAAGAAGAAGTTGAAACCTTCTGGACCAACACACTTATTAGGAGAGCAACTCATATTTACGGAATATATTTCAGTCTCCAAAAATGGCTCTGTCAAAATGGCATTTTCAGCATCTGTCACAGTAGCCCCTACCTCCAAACTTAACTTAGGCCAACTCCATTTTCCTCTGTGCATTGCTTTTGATAATATTGATGTATTTCATGCTTAACCTTCGAGACCTCATCACACCATTGGTTCCCAATTTTTAGGCCCTGAATAGTATTACGACTGTGGTTACTTTTAACACTGGCATTGAAATATTTACAGTTTCCATCACTTTCTCTGATCCACTTGGATCTAGACTTTTGAAACAGTGGCTGCTCTTTGTTACGCATAGATCTGTGATATTTGCCTCTGAGCCTAACTTTGTTCTGGTTTTCAACCTCTGTGCTTCAGCCTCTACATCAAGTGCTTTTGCCTGAGTTAAAAGATCCTCCAACTCTCTGTCTATGTGTCCGAAGACCTCCTTGTTCCAGCTTCTCAATTTGCCTCGGAGGCCTTTAAGTTTGTTATGAAGCACAAAGGCCTTAGTGACTGTTATGTGCATAGATTATCACTCATTCTGCACAAATTCTTTAAAGCCAACAACCTCACTCCAACTGTTCAACGTATTGAAAATCTTTGGACCCCAATCTTTTTCTTCATCTTTAAACGACGGCGATCTATAGTCCTTTTGGTAGAGGAAATTGAGAAGAACCCGACCGCTTTTCTAACCAACTTTCGGTCAACAGATAATAGTCGATACGACTTAAGCTTGGCTCCCATTCCATTTTATAGTGTATTTATGCCTCTGCAGTGGGATGTCTATCAATATAAAAGCAGTAATGAACAAGTTAAAATCATTCATTTCCCGATTGTTTGGTGGTGCTATGCTTCTTCTTTCACCAGGAATTCATACTGCACTGAAATCTCCTGTCATGCAAACTTGCTGGACACGGTTATCGACTATATTTTTAGTAATTTTGGACCATAGTTCTCGTTTCCTTTGAATAGTAGAAGGGGCATAGACGTTGACAATTTTTATTAAGATTGAATCTACTCCCCAGTTACCAGTCACAGCTATAAAACCATTCTCTGAGATTGCACTGGCCAAATTAAAATTATTTCTCTTCCATATACATAGAATCCCTCTAGATCGCCCTGCTGAATCCCAGCGAAACCATTCAAAATTTTCATGGGCCATAATTTCTTGCACTTGCTTCTGTTATAGTTGTCATACTTCGTTTCTTAAACACACATGAAGTCCATGTTATTTTTCTTTACTAGATCTTTGAGTGATATCCGTTTTGCTAGTGTCCCCAGGTCTCTGATATTCCAAGATACAATTGTCATCGTGCTTTAATTGCTAACCTTTTTCGTAGGATTCTGTTTTAATTTACGCTGATACAGTTCAGAAGCAGAATTGTCCAACTTTTCCAATCTCAATGGAATTTCAGCTGATGCCAAAGCTGCTAATCCCAGTTTCTGTGCTGTTTCCCAAATTTTCCGGGATCCAGGTGGTGTTACTGACTTTGCAATAATGTCAGAATTTTCTGTGGAGGATGCTTGTATTCTTTTTTTTAAAATTAGAACTAGTTATTATTCGTGACTAAAGCCACTTAGACATCGAAAAATGTGGAGTAGAACTGAACTATATCATTTTGCTAAAAACAATACATGGAACATATTTAAGCACATCTTGTTGCTTATAAAAAAAATAGTTGCTTCTACAAGGTTCAAAGAAAATTGATGCTGTAGTCATAATAGCTCACCAAATTCAGCAAGGTGGACACACATCAAAAGTAGTCGATGCCTCTAGGGTCATGTCAATCTTATGCTAGCACCTTCCCAATCAGAGCTCAGCCAAGGCCAAAGGAGCAAGTTTTTTACAAACAACTGTTTTGCGCTTTTATTTTCGAGGAAGCTTTTGTAGGTGTGTGTCCCCCTTTTTGCTGTTGAATTAGCAGAAGTAGGATGAACCAACCTTCACTACTTCTTCCTTTGCCTCAGGAGCTCTCCACCCTTTCATCTTTCTCGTGTCTCGTTTTTGATGTCTTTGTATAGCGAACTTTGTGCATCAACTTTTTAGGCCACCTAGTGTACTGTCTCCTCATACAGGCAGCATTCCCAACAACAAACATCAAAACAGCAACACATTAAAAGCTCAATCATAACAATAGAGATCGCATCAAATTTTCCGGATTTGTCTTCAATCTGTGTACCTTGGCCGAAGGTGATTTACTAAATATATTATATATAGCATTTTCACCTTCGTAGCAAAGAAGATTGTAATGTGATTCCTTGTTAGAATCAGGTTGGCAGCCGAGTTTACCAATATATTTCATGTTGGCTCCTATAAACCAACTCTGTATCTCATCTTCAGAGCCCATCAGCATACGTCTCCGTGTAAGAATGCCCACAGTAGAAGTAAACACATTCCTAGGAAGTCTCAGACAACCTGTGCAGCGAGTGCTGATTTGTTGTGGCTCCAGAGGAGGGTTGTACCCAACAAACAACATAATAACAGAGCATAAGTAACACAAAGCAGTACAATGGTGATGAAGTAAATCACAAGCTCTGTTGTAGAAGTTTTGTGCACCTTGGCGGGAGGTGAAATGCTAACTGAGTAGCATTGTGACCTCCGTGGAGAGATAGACCGCAAATTGATTCATAATCGGAATCAAGCTAGCAGCCGAGTCACCAGATGTTTCCCTTTCCACAGCAGCAACGTTTTTATTTCGCCAAGAGGTATTCTGCAGAGATCGAGCTTTGCAACCTCAGTTCATCATACAGGATCCTCCTGGAAATATGAGGAAGCTCATCTTCCGCGTAGAAGTTGTTATCACTATTGGTGAGACCCCACTTAGCTAGAAGGTATGCAATTTTTTTCGACTTGACTTCCCTACAAATAAGCTTGAAATATGGGTTACTACGAAGGATTTCCCGTATCATGAAAAATGAGTAACATTCCTTCCAAGAGCATTTTGGTGCTTCCTCTTCCAATAAACAACTCAGTTTTGGTGTTATCGAGATGTCTAGCGACTTTATGTTCATATCTTTTACCCTTATAATAGGCAGATCTCAATTGTGTCCAAATCAGAAAGCCTCTGTGGGATACTGATTGCAAAAGCAGTGATTAATCTCCCATAATGGTTACAAATTATCCCTCCAGGCCCTGTATCACCTGAATCATTTGGGGGTATTTGGCAAAGTTTAGCTGATTACCCCTCGGGAATTCCCATGTTTTTCTCAGTGTGATAGCCGATTCAGTGGTGCAACCCCTAATTACACCTTTGGAGCATTTCATATCAGCTCAACTCATAATACATTTTAAGAGATCCTCAACTGCAGTTATGACCAAATGGAAATGAGGAGAAGTTGCTTCAAATTTAACCTTGCACCTCTGCTTCCACAGGCACCAAACTCTGAGAAGAGGTAAAACTTTCCTACCATAGTATAGATCAAAAACTTCTTTTTGGTTTGTTGACTGAGAGTTCCAAAAATGTAGCCTGGATTCCAATGAAACTAGCATTTCTGACATCTGATATCTTTGTTAAAATATTTCCAAACCATCCGAGTCATTTCTCCAAATGAAAACAAGTGTTCTATCGACTCCTTAGCTGGATTAATAAGACAACAGACACATTTTGATGCTAGAGGTATTCCTGTGCCCGGTACGCAAGCATCAACAGGCAAAGATTTGAACAGAGCACGCCATACCAAAATGGTGACATTGATTGGGACATGCGGGTCCATATATACATGAATAGAAGTTTTTTGGATGCCTTGTACCTCACCAATTCACATGCTGAACGAAAACTAATGCTCCCATTCCTGTTCAGTTTCCAAATTGCTTTGTCCTTCCCTTCGAAAATAGGGACTGCCATTATTTTCTCTACCAAATTTTTTGGGAATGCACTGCTGTCAAAACACCATCTGCCATTCAAGATGAGATTGTTTACCGTTGTAGAACCATCCAGGAATGAAGAGCCAGCTTAGGGGGCAGGGACGAGTGAATCCTCGATTAACCAATTATCATGGTGGATATTGATTTTTTCACCATTCCCAACAAACCATCGGATATGTTCCACCATCATATCCTTAATTTCCATCATCTTCTTTCGAGTATGAGAATGTTTAGTCTTAGTTGCATAGATGGGATGAGTTTCTCGTTTTCCATATTTTTTTGTGATGAAATGTGCCCAGATTGAGGTACCCTGAACAAACTGCCACCATAATTTCATGATAGCTGCAGTACATATGTCTTGTAATCTGTGAACTCCTAACCCCCTTCCTCTTGTGGCAAACATATCCTTTTCCAGGAAATCCAGTGTCGCTTCTTTTTTCCCTCTACTTCACCCCATATGAAATCCGCAAAGAGTGATTCAATATTTCTCATCACTAGCTTACTGGGAGACATGACCATAAATTGGTAAATTGGTAGGATTGTCAAGACATGCCGTGTCATAATTAGACGATCTCCCATGCTAAGATATTTCGAGCTCCAGGAAGTTAATTTGTTTTGTATCTTCAGAATCAAGGAGGAGAATAAACTTGAGAGCTTCCGGCCACTCAGCACTTTGAGTGGAACCCCCAGATATTTATGTGGGAAAGTGCTATGAGAGAGACCAGTCCACTCAGCACTTTGAGTAATCTGATCCGGATATGCCTTTGTTGTGATAAAAAAATTACTTTTGTGCAGATTTACCTTCTGTCTAGACATGTGTTCATAATCCTCCAGAATCCGCATGAATTCCTTCAAAGCTTCTTTAGTACCCCTGTGAATAAGATCAGATCATTAGCAAATGCGAGATGTGAGATACTCATACAACCGCGAGGCAGGATGCTTGTATTCGAGTTGTGTGCTCTTTCAGTATTGCAGAACGCATCAAGACTGATGCATTTTTATCTAGCATATTAGGACTTAAATCCAGGAACTGTTGTAGACCAAAAGGATCTTGATCATATACTCTAAAGCAAACTAGTGCATTCATCCAGACAGGGTACACACTTCTAGCTCCCTCTCTTGGCAAAACTCCATATTTAGGCTCTGACCCATCACCCAGGAGACACAGGCCTCACAGGTGTTTGTTGTTGGATTTGTTCCTCGTCCACAATTGACTCAAAATGATCTGCCATTACTATGTCCGGGCTACCATACCTTTTTGCCATAACAACCAACCATTCTCTGATCTCATCACTCAACCTTCCATCAACATTTGGGTATGAAAGAATAATATTATGGTGCATCTCTACTTTCACACTGATCACATAATTTCCAGGTGTCACAGGGATCACAGGATTCACAACTTTCATAGGATGCACATGTTTCACAAGGCTCATAGGATTCCGAGATTCTCTACTTCTCCCACTTTCACACCCACCTCCAAATCTCAGCTCAGGGTATTATCATTGCAGAGGGGAGTCTCATTTTGAATCACATCTTCTTATGTTGTTTCAAGTCTATCATTAGAACCTTTATTTATTTCTAAGTCCATGTTTACTTTTGGCAGAGAGGGCCACTCAAAAGTATCCCTGCTTACTGTTGGTTGCACATAGACTCCTTTACCCCATACTCCTTTGTTATTTTGCACTTCCGCATTCATTTTTACCACAAAAGAGTCAGTATAGGTTTCCACCTTCAGAGCACTATGGACTAACAAGTTTGAAGTTGTCATAATCAGAACACAACCAAATTGCATTTCTAACTTTTCCACTGTTTTTCATTAACTTTAATCACAATACAAAGATTAGAATAGATTTCGACGAAAAATTAAGTGCACCAACAATGCAACGGAGCCCCTCTTACTCTTACTCAAGCTGGCCTCATTAACTTTCCATCGCTAAACTTCCAAACACGCAAGTTATGCACACATAGGAGTTCCATTATTTTTGCATCGTCTAACAATCTCATTTGATCCTCATATGTCTCAAGCCTACTCACCACTCCCCACCTTCCAGCCTCACAATAGAACCCTCCTTGTATCCACTTTGATTCAGAATCTTCCCCATAGGTGTAAGATCCAATAAGGAACGGAAACGCAACTAGGCACCTGTCTAGCCAAGTGGATTCCTCGATCGAGGGGGTAAACTTTACAACTTTCATTACCTCCATGTTTGGAACCATAGCAGAGCTTGTCTTACCAGATGTTAATGGCAGAGTATGATTTTGTCCTACTCTGACTTTAGACGTCCCGTCCTCATCAGTAGAGCCACGAGCTCGGTTAACAAATAGTTAGTACGAACCAACCCACACACCATTCGCCTTAACAATGATTTCTTCCAGATTTGTTCCTTTCACAAAACACAACCATATCTTTTGCCTTTCAGTTCCATTTTCAAAGGAACAAATACATCACATACCTGGACATAAGAATCGAAGAATTTCCATATATCCTGGTCATTCCAGTTGAGAGGCAGGTTTGAGATATTGAGCGAGATGGAGTTGGCACGAATCTTCTCAATAAATGTTGGCAACGATTTTTTCAGCTTCTGAGGCACATTTTCAAGATTGTCTACTTGCTTACCTTTCCCAGATCTTAGTTTTCCTTGTGTTCCTACAATATTCCACTGGGCATCACCCGCATTAGAGTTGTCGAGATTTTCTCGGCCGTTCTCAACAATAACGACCTCCGGAAGAGCCATATTCGGGTGGCTAATCTCGGCAGACATAACTATCAAAAGCAATTAGATTACACAACCTGTTTCAGTAGTGTGTATAGTATACAAGAAAGTCTATTCAAATTCCACCTTTGTGAAGTATAATTGTATATAGCATACAACTCCTAAGGAATTTACTTAAGCTTACGATAGGTCTTGACATTGTATCTAGTTTGCAAAAGCATCTAATGGTTATTTCTAATGGAGATTTCTTTTATGGATCAACAAAAGTTAGCACCTTGCAACATGATAGAATCCAAATGTAACAATGTCACTGATCAAGGGCAGACCGAAGGGGTGATGGGAGCAGGCTCCAACCCGGGGTTCCATGGCCGTGCCCTTTATTTACCCAATAAAATGTTAAAAAAAATTAACCCATATATTTGGCTTAATTTTTTTAACCCTCCCTAAACAATTGGCCTAGTTCGACATTGTCACTCTACATATATAAGCAATTTTTTTTCATATACCGAACTTATTATACAGTGCCCAAATCTATTCTCGGCCGTCGGATCTGTGTCCGAACGGCCGAGATCATTCAACTTAAAAATTAAGTGAAGTGATCTCGGCCGTAGGAAGACGATCCAATGGCCCAGAACAAAATTCGATAGGATAAAATTTAATTCGGCATGATAAGTTCAATATCTGAAAAAAAATTTCTATATATAAGTAGATCAAAACACCGAAAACCAACAAACCCATTAGTTATATTATATATCAGTTATCACATAAAATCAGCCCAACTCAGGTAAACCAAAATATTGCTCCAAGACCAAATCACCGTCAGCCTATTACTACGGCCCGTTAACATTCATCCATTAATAAAGCCTCGCGGCTCCCAAGTTGCAACCCTATTCGGAAATCAGCGACTTTATCCCACGCCTTCACGGCGGATTCAGAACCATGGCGTGCACAATTGATTTCCGGCGGCTGGACGAAGGTTTCGGCGGCAAAACCTTCAAGCGGAAGAGACTCGAACAGGAAGAGGAAAAGCTTCGCTTTCTCAATCCCGAATCCCCAGGCGATGAATCCATGGACGTCGACATCGTCAGTCAGCCATCGGCGAAGCGCCATGCTACTGCGTCATCTGAAGATCCGAACAAACCGACTTTCGGCAAACCGACTTACGATGGCGTGATCGCAGGCAGGGTGTCGGGAAGGAAGTGGAAGGAGGTAAGGAGTCGGCGAGCGTCGGCGGTGCACGTCAGCAAGAAGGGGACGACGGCGGAGCAGCGGTCGAAAGAGAAGGAGATAAAGAAGGCGTATAGAGACAGGATGACGGAATTGAAGGAGGAGATACGCCGTAACAAGCAGGAGAAGCGTAAGCTGCGAGAGGAAAGGGAGAAGAGGAAGCAGGCGAATATACTTAAGTCTGGGTCTAAGTTACAGAAGATTACCAATCCGAATACTCTGGAGAGGATTGCCAAATCCATGCCGGGAAAGCTTCTCGAAGTTGTTCCAGATGATGTTATCAATAAAAATAGCAATTCCAAGGGCAAAAAGTGATTGGGCTGAGCATTGTCACTTCGTAACTGGTAGGGAAAAAATGATGTAGGTAGTTTCTGAAGCTGCTTTATTATCAAACCAGTTGTGTTTTGATGGTTTTAATAGTATGCGATGTTAGATGTATGTGAAACCCTTTTGGGATTCATTCTTTCTTTATCTCTCAGTTCTGCTATGAAATGACCGAAATTTTGTGTTTCTTTTCTTATGTAAGCTTTTGCAATGGACCATTAGGCACAGCCCGGTTTGTATGTTTGTGGGTGATCTTTGGATGTGCCAGATATTCAAAGTTGTGATATCTTATCAATATATTGAATTTCTAATCTCCATTTTATAAGTTTGCACTCATTTTCATTACAATTGTTCCTCCCTCACGGATCCAATTCAGTTATGCCTGCAATGGCCACAATATTTGACAGAAAGTGCAGTACCTTGCTTGAGCTTGGCAAAAGCCCATACAAACTCTTAGATGGAATCCCAAAGGAAGATGTATCCTTAAATAAGAAAAGGTGAATTTTGCATCATTATCCACCCCACCTCTGCTTGTGTATTTGTCTGAGACCTACCCCTTTCTTTGTATCTTCTTCTAGCTACATTTGCCCTGAAAATACTGTTTGTCATATATATGTTTGGCTGGCTTTGGGAACTTATCTGGTTATATGGTAATTCCTTTCAGCTGCTTTGTCTGCGCTTATTCCATGTGATCAGATATCTGAAATGAATGCTGAAGCAATTTTCTTGTTTCAGTTTGATTATTCCTCTTGGTAATATGTATTTGTTCCATCGTTGCTCGTTTTATTTCACAAATTGTCACTTGCTAGCCATTTTTTTTCTACCTCTTTGTTCAGTATATTTACAAACTCGTTTGGATTTATATTTTGCTTGATTCTTCTAGTGACTGCATAAGAAAGACATCTTGATACTGAAATTCTCTTCATGTTCCAATTTGTCAATTTTATTGTTCTTCTCAGACATTTTGGGACCATTTAGGTAAAAAAATACAGAGCTGAGCTCTCAGTGCTAAAGTGAATGGCCCTCGGATGGACGGTATTGTATGAACAGCGCAAACCGCCAAAACTGCTGGTTGACAACGGGTATGCCTCTCATCTTTATATGTCCTTCTCTTCCTTGGCATGTGGGGAATGAAATTTCGTGTTAAGCTATACATTTTTCTTCCCGGTAAGCCTCAGCATGAAGAAAGCTTATCTTCCTGGTTGAAAATTTATGCAACATTGTTTTCTAGAAGCATGTCTTTGGAAACCATAGCAGTAGGTCTTATTTCTCTAAATACGCCCGGATAGAAATATTTAGGTTTAGAAAATTTTGAGATATCATCATCCATTAATTCACAATTGATGTCGTGTTCATAATAGGACAACAATGGTCTCACAATTGATGTCTTGTTCATATAAGCTGAAAAGCAGTTTTGGGCTTTTCAATCGCAGAAACTCTTTTTACAGTGTTTGCGATTTTGACTTTTGGTGGTGGACTGACGGTGGAAAAGTTCCTAAAAGCCAAAAGCTCCCTTGGAGTAGCTTCTAGGAGGCTTAAGGCGGTGACAATTTTGTAATTATTTAAAGGGGAAGGTTATATGGCTCTGATTTTTGCCCCGATTTTTCAATTCCGGCCACTAGGATTGCCCGTTGACGGAATTAGCCACATCATTAGAAAGCTTATACCTAGGAGATCATATGTTCAAGTTTTGGTGATATTTCGACGACGTTATCACCGTTTAACGGAGGGTTCACATTTCCCCCTTAGGTTAAGTAGTCCTAAATAGGGTTTTAGAAAATTTCGGCGACGGAGTCGCCGGAATCGGACCAAAACTTGAACACATGATCTACTATGTATAAGCTTTCTAACGATATGTCC
>JAOYMZ010074029.1:0-11953 GCA_025802335.1 Pinguicula primuliflora | reverse complement strand
TAAGTTTCCTATATGCTTTGTTAACTAAGCACTTCTCCTATTGTTGGTTATATACTTTTTGATTACATTCTTGGTTACTCCTATTATTATCTCAATTTCTTTCAATTATGTAGCATCCATGCAAAAAGACTCTAAAAACATATTCTTTGTGGCTGATCAGGTAACTTTTCGGCACTTGCATCTTCTGCTTAAGGATTGAAATTTTGACCATTTATTGTTTGCAGGCGACCCAGGGGTGATGCAACATTAATGCCCCCAACTTTTACTGCACTACAGGTCTGGCTCCAAATTTATGCACTTTCTATTATCTAAGACTCATATTTTAGGCTTCAGAACTCTCAATCGCAATCGTTTGAATCTGCATATCAATTGCAGCATTTGAGTTTTTTAAAATTATTCTTACAACCTTTTTTAACCCATTTTTCGTTACACAGAAGACTATAAAGCAAGAATGCAATTCTGTGAACACTCGAGAGCCACCAGCCACCAGGAGCCAGCACTGTACAAGCATGCTCAATTGGTCTGCACGGTAAATTTTATTTTCATAGTTAAAAGTTTTGGAATTTTAAAGTTTATGACAAAATTCCTGCTTAACTTCTTTTGGAATCTTAAAGCTTATGAGATAATTCTTGCTTCACTTCTGTTGGAATCTTAAAGATTATGAGATAATTCATGTTTATCAATTTTTCTTTCAGAAGTTATTGTATCATCATTGGAGATGAGTTACATTGGATCAATTGATTGGAAGTTACTCTTCTAATTCTGTTGACAATGAAGATGGCAAATTGTGTTGGTTAAAGAAAATTCACATAACACCTCCGGTGATATGGCTGCTGAGACAAAATCCAAGTTATATACTTACTCTTCTTTGCTTAACTTTAAGCTCACTGTTATGCCGATGGTTGTTGTCTCACATTCCGGTACCATCTTTTTGTTCTTTAAGATTGTGTGAAATACAGATATTACTGGCACAATCTTTTGGTTCTTTTTGGATTTCTTATTATAACTCACATGATTCAGGTGTTCCATCTCTTACTATCTTCTATTAATGTTCACGAGATACGTGTAACATAAAATTATATTCATGTGCCAGTCGCACCAGTGGCTGTAGCCACGGGCATTCCACTTGTATATTACAAAATAAAAAATCTGAAATTTTTTAAATATATTACAAATAAAAAGGGGGCCAATCGGAAGACAGCTAAATATACAGCCAAATATACAGCAAATCTGAGCTGCTCATCAGACAAATGCTAACAGTCCAGATTAATTGATAAATTAAAAAGAATAAAAAATTTGTATGTCAAGCCAGTGGACCTCCATCACTGCATCGTCCTCCGCTCCGATACACCACTGCTACTCCACACCTCCGCCAGTGGACCTCCATCACTGCGCCTCCGCCACCCAGCAGCTCCGCCACCGCTCCACAGCGCCACTGCCGCGAGACTTCCGGCACTGCTCCACACCTCAGCCGCCACTCCACACCGCCGCGCCACTCCACACCGCCACCACTCCAGACCTCCGAGCCACACCTCCGCGCCACACCTCCGCGCCACACCTCCGCCACTGGATCTCCACACCTCCGCGCCACACCTCCGCCATTGGATCTCCGCCCCCAGCGCCGCCGATCAATTGAATGAGGTGGGTTTTGGCAAATTCATCGAGAAGGATTTTGGGGTGTCAGAGATGCCATCCACTGAAGAATTAGAATCACGTGATGCACCATTTTCTGATTTGATCGTATCCGTTGCTTTTGTGGCCCAGATTTGCTGTATATTTAGCTGGTCATTCGATCCGCCCCTAATAAAAAATATTATTTGTAATTATTTTGATATCTGTAGCCAAAATTTACAATTTTTTTTGTAATTATTTCGATAGTTTTGTAAAAGAGAGACAAATTAATAATTACAATAAGAAATTTAAATTATCTCGAATCTCAATCTTTTAAATGTGAAATATTTTCCCACATTTTTCCTTGTCAAATGGGAAATAATGGAAAAATATTTCCCTCCCGTACCTCCTAATAAATAAGGAATTTAGTATGATAATTTCACAAAATCTCAATAAATCTAGCTACTAAACGAATCCTTAAGGCTAAGTAGTTATTTATTGGAATTTTAGAAATTTCCGAATATGAAGCCGCTAGAACCCTGTCAAATCATAAGACTTTAGGTCTCATATGTATAAGCTTTCCATTAATAATTTCAATTTTGATATACGATTATAATAACCTTTTTTTAATAGAAAAGCACGATTACAATAACCTGAAATTTGCCGTAAATATGATCTATTTAATATATAGAGATTAATTTAGCTTAATTATGGTTGATTAAATTAATTATAGTCATTTTAAGTTAATAAGATGATGGTCCGGATCCCGATAGGATGCTGAATTTTTATGATTCTGCTATAAATTTTTAAAAAGAATTTGTTGCTTTCCTGCTGCTACAACTCGATAGTGAAATACAGGTGAAGGATGAGATTTTGCAATCGTTTTTCTTACAATCTCTTAGACAAGACGCAAGCCTCTTTTGTTGTTCTTTTGTTACTCGTTTGGGTTGAGTTTAAATAAAATGCGATTTTTTTGAAAAAAAAAAAGAATTGTGGGAAAAAATTTAATAAAATTAATTTTCATTTTATATTTGGAGAATTAATAAACAAAATTTATTTAATAAATGAAATGACATTGATATCTTTTCGCATAAAAATAATTTAAAAGCAAATGATTTTTTTTTAGCAAATCAAACTATCAATTATATAAATATAAAACGTTATTTACAAACCCAACAAAACAAAAGCGGGAAGAAAACCAGTTAGCTTCATCCGCCCCTTTTCCGTTCACATCTTCGTCTTCAATTCTTCGTCTTCAATTCTTCGCTGTCGATTCTCGTCGCCTTTCTTCTATCTCAGATGCAGATCCAGACAGACAGTCGGAAATCTGGTCCAATCTTGATACGTGTAGTTCTCTGTATCACACCAAGATTGCGGAAGATTCCCCATAATCTTACTTGAATCCTTTGGAGAATGCTCTGTTGATCGAATTGTGTTTGTTCAAAAACCAATTGATTTCCCGCCTTCCATATTTGCCAGAGAGTCATCACCCAGACAGTTATCCAAATATCAGATTCGTAGTTTCTCCTTAGCAAATTCATGTGTGCTTCGAAGTTCGGCCAGGGCTCCAATTTTTGATAGATCGCGAGCATTCAAACCAATTGTACAACTTATCCCACAATATCGATGTTCCTGAGCAGAGAAATAACAGGTGATTTACAGATTCGTTAACCATATTGCAGCATATCTTACAATCTAGGCTAATCATCACCCCTCTTGCATAAAGGTTGTCCATTGACGGAAGACGATCAAGGAGTAACCTCCAGGATAATGCAACTTCTTTGAGTGAGGAGTGAGCACGCCAAACTACCGAGCTCTGCTTGTTTTGTGTAGATCTTCTGCCCAAGGTAATCCTCCTTTGATTATATGCCGACTTTACTGTGTAAACTCCAGCATTGTCTCCTTTCCACCTCCAAATGTCAGCCTAGTTTTCAACCACTGTTATATCTCCAGCATTCGTAGTTAGCTGCTGTAGATTATTCTCATCTACCATACTTAGGGTGTTGTTGGGAATTTGTCCCACATTTGTTAGAGAAATCTTAATATACTAATATAAATAGGATTGTGGACTACAATCAATCACCATAAACTTATGGTTTTAATGAGGGTTGCCCACCTTCCTAATTATATTAGTCCACACACGCGCACCTGCGCACACGAGGCTCGAGCCCAGAGAGAGGCGGGTCGTTTTTCTAACATTTGTTGAGCACCTTCTCACGAATAAAATGATAATCCACCTCGATATGCTTCGTACGAGCATGGAACATTGGATTGGAGGCTAGAGACATAGCACCATATTCTGTTTCCGTAGTGGAACACGCAATGACATTTTGCTTTTTGGTTGTCCAAGAAATCAAGTTTGGTCCAAGGAAGACACCAAACCCTGAAGTAAATCGACGATCACTGTGATCACCAGCCCAGTCAGCATCACAAAAGGCATAAAATTGGAGGCAGGTGAGGTAGCTTTGGTGAGTAGAAGACCATGATCAATGGACCCTTTAAGGTACCTAAGCACGCGTTTAGCAGCCTGCCAATGTGAAGAAAGAGGTTGCCGAAGATGTTGGCATAGCTGATTAACTAGAAAAGCAATCTCCGGGTGAGTAAGAGTACAGTATTGAAGAGCGTCCACTGTGCTACGATATAGGGTAATCTCTGCAGGAGAAAGTGGATGCCCATGAGAGTCTATAATCTGTGAGTCAGTGGAGGACGGAGACCTATATGGCTTTGCACCAAGCATCCGTGTTCTTTTCAACAGGTCAAGAATGTACTTGCTCTGCCGAATGTGTAAGCACTCTTTGTCTCGAGTAACTTGCATGCCAAGAAAATAGCTTAGCTCTCCCATGTCACAAAACTTGAATTTGGAGTCGAGATGTTGAACCAGGGCATCAATCAGATTCCGGTGTGTGCCAGTCACCAATATATCGTCAACATAAACAAGTACATAGATATGCACATCAGACTGATGGAGTGTAAAGAGAGATGTGTCCAGTTGGGAGCCCTTGAACCCATACTCAAGAAGGCAGATGGACAATATAACATACCATGCATGAGGAGCCTGCTTGAGGCCATACAGAGCCTTATGCAATCGACAGATATAGTCAAGATGAGTGGGTGAGATAAATCCAACTGGTTACTCCATGTACACCTCCTCAAGAAGAATGCCATTTAGAAAAGCATTCGAAATGTCGAGCTGATGAACTGGCCAATCAAACTAAACTAACAGGCATAAGAGCAAGCGAATGGTAGATGGTTTAATCGCAGGGCTGAAGGTCTCTTCATAGTCAAGGCCATAGGTTTGCTCAAATCCTCGTGCCACTAATCGAGCCTTATAGCGGTCAATAGACCATCAGACTTGGTTTTGATCTTATAAATCAACTTATTGCGAATAATGTTGTGATTTGCCGGTCGAGGACATAGAGACCATGTGGAATTACCTACCAATGCATCATACTCATCTTTCATTGCAGTTCGCCATTCCGGAGATGCCTGGGCCTGTAGATAAGTGGTTGGTTCTCTAGAAATCTGCACACTGGTTAGACCACATATGGGATATTTTGATGCAAAGTATAAATGATAATCAGAAAATGACTTGGGCTTAAGAGAGCTGGTTTGAGTACGAGTGATGGGACGAGATGAGTTATGAGAAATGATAGGCGAAGGGGAAGAGACTCCTCTTTCAGATGTATCCTATGACGAGTATGGGTCAACTACCTGTCCCTGTGGCGAGCTCAGTGTCGATGTTCCAGCTGGGTCAAGGCCCGTAGACATACCACATGAATCTTCGGGAATGAGCGTGCCAGGGACAGTCATGTCCTTAGATAAGTCACGTGGTACATCTGAAGCGGAGACTAACTCGGTACCATCAGTCAACTGTAACGTATCAGTGGGTGGGTCAAGGCCTAATGGCATATCACCGACTGGAGCATTATTGACTGATGATGTCGGGTCGACTGATAGTGATGACTCTACTGCAGGTGTATCAAGGCCAGATGGCATACCACCTGATAATGTAGATACAAACAAAGGTGAGTCAGATATAGATGAAGGAATGGGCAAGACAGGAATACCTGAAGAGGACACCATTACAGAGGAGGCCTCCCCTGAAGAGGCAGTGCTACGGTCCGAAGGAGTGATACCCGGAAAGGTCCTCTTATAAAAAATGGCATTGCAGGATATGTAGACTCGTTTAGTTAGAGATTCAAAGCATTTATACCCTTTGTGTTGGACACTATACCCTAAGAATATACACTTCATACTACGATACATGAATTTGGTGGTGTTATATGGACGAAGAAGAGGATAACATGCACAGCCAAAACTCGAAATGATGAGTAGTCAGGTATAGTATCATAGAGGAGCATGAACGAACTTGCATAGTTAAGAAGTGGTGTGGGCAGTCTATTAACAATGTAATTGGCAGTAAAAATAGCATCAGGCCAATATGTGCGTGGTATGTGTGCTCAAGCAAGCAGACATAAGCTCATGTCTGTGAGATAACGATGCTTCCGCTCTGTCACCCCATTTTGCTGCAATGTGTGTGGACATGAAATACGATGTAATATGCCATGTTTAGTAAAAAAGTTCTTGAATGCAGTAGAACATATTCACCACCACCATCACTCTGAAATTGTTTGATTTTCCGAGAAAATTGGTTTCCATAAGAGCTTTAAACTCAATAAAGCATTTGAAGACATCAGATTTATGAACCAGAGGATATAACCAAGAAAAACGCAAGAAATCATCAATAAATATGACATAATATCGAAAACCAGTATTTGACAAGACTGAAACTGTCCATACATCAAAATGAATCAAGTCTAATGGAAAATGCGACCAACGTGCAGAAGAAGGAAATGGTAGTTGTGTGCTTTTGCCTAACTAGCATGCATCACAGAATTCTAGACAACGAGATCCAGATACTGGCAAATCATTATTCTTAACTAAATGACTAACTATGGGTGCAACAGTATGACCTAATCGCTCATGCCAATTGTTAAAGGACGCCTTCACACCAACCATACCCGTCAATGCACAGTTAAGATATGAGGAAATATTCGAAAGGTCCACTGGGTAGAGCCTGTTCACACTATGCCTCTGTAGGAGCGTCCTCCCCATTTTGTTGTCTTTCACAAGGTAACCAAACTTAGTCAATACAAAAAAACAATCATTATCCCAGCAAAAGTTATGAACGAATAATAATTTAGCAAAGACATCGGGACAATGTAAAACATTAGAGAGTTTGAGAGAGCCAGAAGAAGTAGGAAAATGTAAAGAACCAGTGTGCTAGATTTTTAGAGACTCTCCACTACCTACAGCAACCTCGTGCCCTCCTGAATAATGTTCCTGCAAGGAAAGATTAGCCAAATCATTAGTAATGTGGTTGTTTCCCATGAATCAGCAAACCACGTCCCATTATCGAGAATAGAAGATGAATGAGAAGCCATGGCCATGAGTTCTATCGGGGGACATCGACCCTGAAAGGCGTGATTCATACGATTGAAACAATCCAGAGCAGTATGACTCTTGCCTCCGCAAATCTGGCACGCATATGGATTGCCTGCAAAATTGGATTGACCAAAATTAGCCTGGTTTGGGCTAATATTGTTGCCAACATTAGTTGGGCCGCCGGAATTTGTTCCTTGTCTCGGCCCATGTCCAAAATGCCCATCAGGAGCTGGCCCAAGCAATCCCATAGGCTGCTGTCGTTCAGAAAATGAAGGCGAAGAAACTCCTCGTCGCTGCGACTGTTTTGGCCAGAATTGGGAGAGAATCTACCGCTTCAGCCACCAGATGATACATTGCGTGAGAATAGACCATCATCGCTGGAGTATGGATTTGAGGAGATCCGACCACCATCATAAGAATAGGAATTCACAGAAAAACTGTTCGACTGGAATCATTTGTGACCTAAGTTCCATCCATTGTAACGACCACTGCCGCTGAATCTGTCATGCCTACCATGAAAGGATCCACAGTAACATGGTGTACCATATTCTAGAGTGTCTTTCGACGACCATAGTGCTATAGTATCAGAATTCGGCACCGTAGGTTGTGTAATGAGCGACTCATATGTTAATAATTTGCTTTCGAAATCATCCAAGGAAAGCATGGCAAGTCGTCTGGAAAATGAGATGTAGGGTACAAACATTTGGAATGCAGAAGAGAGGCCGCCGGCGATATAATCGATTAATTCGTCATCAGATACATTCTGGCCTGCAACTGATAATTCAGCACGTAATAGCTTCGCAGATTAGAGGAAGATTGCACAGGTTTGAGTCCCTTGTTTGAGGTTATGAAGTTGATGCTTCAAATGTAGGATTTGTGGTGCATTCTTGGGCGAGAAATGCCGAGAAATTTTATCCCAGGCGGCATAGGTGCTTGTTAATCCGTATGTTTCAGGTAGAACTTCTACAGATAGGGATCCATTGATTAGTGCAAGTATATACTGGTCCTTTCTGCACCATTCCACAAATTCATGATTACTGGGTTCAGGATGGTTTTTGGTTTATCTCCACTTTGTTGTGGCAGTGTAGCGGCTGGACAAGGCTGCGTACCATCGGCTATAGACATTTGATCATAGCTCTTCAAGATCGGAACAATCTGTGACATCCAAGATAAGTAGTTGTTCATGTCAAGTTTAACAGAAATGTTTTGAGAAAGATTGGGATATGAAAAAGTTATCGATGAAGCTGCTGCCATAATGTTGTTTAAAGAAGGGATGAAGGATTTGATGAAGGGTTATTGATGTAGCTAGTAGAAGCAAACTGCAGATTTGGTGAAGGGAATTTGTTGAAGGATCTAGAATGGATAAACGGATAGGGATTAGAAGGTTTAGATGATTGAGTGGTGAAGAGTTTTTTAGAGAAGATGAAAGAAGAGCAGAAGCAGAAGAAACTGTAGAAGCTGAATAAACAGCAGGATCAATTTGCGTGAGCAAGAAGGTGCTCCGATACCATGAACGAAAGCTTAAGCGAAGCAAGGTTTGTGAAGAATAGAAAAATGTATTTCCTCAATTCAATATTAATCTTGCGTATAACAACTATATAGACAAAGGATCCTAATGGTAGTAATTCTCCTACCATACTTATCTATGGTATCTACAATCTTCTATACATATTTATGGTATTGATTTGGATTCCCTGATTTCTTGGCTGACTTCATGGCTTTCCTTAACATTCAGAAGATCTAATTCAATGCAAGTTCTGGCCTCTTGAGGATAGAAGCCGACTGATCCACTATTATTGGCCTACCTAGATAGCTTGCAATTTCACATAGGAAATCTGGGCGAAAGTATTGTACTGCAAGCTCGAGAAAGCAATCCATACCGGAGCAAAATGTGAGTTGACGTCGCTTTGAAAGTCTGGGGTCCATCTACAGATTTTCATCTGATACTCGTTAATTGTCCAGTTATCTCTCAGCCAAAGATGATTTCGATCCTCCTCATTATCAAATCGTAGTCGTATGTTTTTCTGGTCCATCAAACCAACAGTGAAGGAAGAGATAAGGTTGAGCCCCGTAATTGCAGTGCGAATGGTGTCAATTGAAGGTCTTCCTTTCGGAAATCAGGCAATTAGGGCTTCGATGAATGGGGAGTTTGAAGATTTGGATTCTTCTGTGGTAAGACGAATGGTTCGCCCTTCCAGGTACAAGGAACCGCTCGATTTTGTATCCTTACCTCTGAATCAGAGTTGATAGAAGGTTTAAGTAAAGCAACAGAAGGTTTTGGAGACAGCCATGTGCGGAGTGTATTTCTGGGTTGTGAGTGGTGGAAATGAATTCGGATCCGGGTGCGCAGCGGTCGCCATAGGTGGTGTCGCTGCAGTCGTTGATGTCGCCTACTTGTTACCGGCGGTGAGTGCTTAGTCGGAAATGGGGCAACGGTAATAATCGAGGTACAACAGTATTATGTGAGCAGGAACCGTGATTCGTACGTAGAGAATTCTTCTCCATTTTTTTATAAAGTTAAATATCAATTATATTAAAGAAAAAATAAACATTATTTACCCTCCCACAGTTGATTAGCATCCGATGACAAAACGAAAAAAAAAAGTACCAATAATAGACATTCAATGTAATGTTCAACTACCATAATAGAGACTAGGCAACTTTAAGTAAAAATTTCGGAGTCTAAATAGTAAATATCATAAGTGACCACCTACCAAAAAAAAATATCATAAGTGACCTTACACACTAAATAATGTCTGTAATGCTATCATTTTTGTAAGAAAAAACTAAAGTTTATTATCCTCGAGATCTGCATTATTATTGAACCAATGAAAAAAAAAGTAGCTTACAACTCATACAATCCCAATAACAATGTTGCGAGGTATCTGTTACACATAAAAAATGATTTAAGACATTAGTTGGGCTTGGACACCATCAAATCCCTCTCACATTTCTGAATACTCGGCTCCAAGCACACCAATATATGTGTGTGGTTTCACATGGTGTTGTGAGTGTGTGGGTGTGGGTATGGGTGTGGGTGTGTGTATGGGTGCGGGTGTGAAAAGGGTGTTGCCTTATAGTGTGATTCGTTCCACACTTTTGTAGCTTGTTCAGAATATTTGGTTCTGCACTTGGTGGATTTCTTTGCATCATGTATGTATATCTGTCTTTGACTTTGTATGTACCTTCGTTGTTGTAGCAGGATATACATTTATCATTGCAATTTTCCTATGGAATAAAGTTAGACAGTAGCATAGATAATTCTTGAAATTCAATATGTTCTAAATCATCTAATGGCCTTTTCCAGTCCCATAGCCATGACCAGCATCGTTTGTCCAGTTTCCGTTTTCTTGTATTGTAGTGTAGGTCCTTGAACTTGTCGGATCTGTAATGTAATCAATAAAACAACTCAGTTATATAGATCAAATGAAACTGATAAGAAAAAGTGATACAAAAACAGAATGAATCCGATTATCAGCAGCGGAATGTAGCCCAAGCGTGGATCCTCCTTCACAAAGTAACCCGAATCCAACAACACTGTCAAGAAATCACAATCTCGCACGAGTAACCAGTAGCCAAGCCCGAAACCAGAATGTAAACCAATAGAAAGTAGCAGAATCCTGCCAGGAGTCAGGATCTATGCCTCAAATGAGCAAGAGATGGCTGAATCAGAGTGTAAAAGTCGGATCTCAAAGGTTGAAACCCTAACTGTCGAGAGAGAAAATCAGAGAGAGAGATAGCCGCAATGAGAGTGAAAAATGTAAGTGTGTGAAGTGAGACTAGGGTTACGGAAGGAAGAGATATATCCACAAGTGTATACATGGGCCAGAATGATATGTAGTGTATGGGCCGATTAACCGAAAAAGATACAGGCCAGGAATAATGTGATTGGAAGAATTCGGGCCAGGTAATAAACAGGTAACAAATGGGCTCAGTAACAAGGAGGTAACAGATGGGCCAGGCTGGCTACATGGGCCAAGTGAAATACAAATGATTCTTGACATTGCCTTGGACTCAAAGGCTTATTCAAAGGGGATTTTATTCACACTCGGGCCTGATTTTTAGTATAGGGCCTGAACCAGTTTTGGGCCGAAACACTTAATTTGTTTGACCCAATTTCTGGACATGACCCAAAAATAAACCCACAAATCTCCACCTTTTTGGGATCATATCCCAGGTGTTTAATATGATACCTGCAAGAAAAGTTAGTGCACAAAACCGAACCAAATATATATTTTGTATGTATGTGAGGGATTTAGAGATGCTTACTCTTCAGTGGTCATGCTTGACTGACTTGTGCAGTAGAGGTGTGCTATGAACCAACAAAACAATTTACTACTACATGGATAACAGTCATACCTCAACATAAAACCATCAACTCTATCTACTTTTCATAGTATGAATGTTTCAACATTAGGCACAACATTAATCATATAAGAACTATAAGATAAGACTCAAACCATATCACAACAGCACGTTTAGACATCAAAAACAGAGCCATATTCCAGTTATATGGTTTCAATTCATACCAATTTGCTCTAGACAGAATTTAAACTTCAAATATGTAACTACTTTAGTCCCTATATCAGCAGGGTTTAAATGAGTATCAATCTCTCAATCTTAATCATATTTTCAGCTACAATGTCCTTAATAAAATGCAGTTTCACATCAATATGCTTTGTCCTTTCATGATATACAGGATTCCTACTTAAATGTATAGCAGACTGACTGTCACAGAAAACTGTTCCTATTTCATGCAAAATATCACATTCACTCAATAAAACATGCAACCATATGCATTCCTTAAAACAATCAGCTAGAGCAATATATTCAGACTCCGTAGTACTCAAAGCAACAATGTGTTGTAACTGCGCTTTCCAACTAATACAGTTACCAC
>JAOYMZ010074028.1:0-27731 GCA_025802335.1 Pinguicula primuliflora | reverse complement strand
ATAATTGGACAAGTGACCTCCGCAACAATTCTATTTTGAAATCTAACCTCCTATTTCATTTTTGATTTACTTTTATTGTTGTTTTACTTAAAAGGCATTAAAAGAAAAGGAAGAAAAGAAATAAAATACTAAACCGTCTTAATACCTTCTAATCAAGTCAACAGCCGGAAAACTTTTTACTGTATCATCTCCGACGGAGAAAAAACCTAGAGTTTAAAAGTTCAAACCATGGATGCTGCCATCGCAGCCTTAGCCAATTCAGTTACCGCCCTTGTCGTTATAGCTGTCGACCTTATTATTGTCTCATTCATTGACTTCCGTGTAATCGTCGCCTTTGCAACTGCCTTCACCTCCGGATTTGCATACCCCATCACCCTATGCAACAACATTATCGAACCAGGCAATTTTGCATCCAATGCAGCCCTTGACGTCGCACTCGATGACATTGTTGCGACGACTGCTGCCTTTGACTTTATAACTGCTGAACATCATGACCCGACATGGCCCAACAGGTTTAGCCTGGATAACCTCGATGCCACTAATGCAGCCCGAATTGTCACGTCTTTTGGAGCTTATCACCCAACGTTGCTGCTTATGCCTCTAAACTTTGCCGGGTGGCCGGCACAATCGAATTCTTTGACGTCGTCTCTGACTTTGCCTTACAGGCCCAATTACTTGGAGGGCAAGCCATATGCAATTACATCAACCACTGTGTGATAGAAGTTAACGTGTTAGACCGAATAGCTGCCTTGCGTGAACGCTTCAATGGAATAGTGGAAGATGATGCCGATCAGCATTGTGGTTAGTCTATCTCGTCTAACGATACGCCGTCATGGTTACCGGAGTAATCGTATCCGCGCTGCTTGTGAAATTAAATAGAAACAATCTTGTCTACAATGTTGCTGATAATTTAGTTTATCTAGTCTTGACTATCCTGGTTCCGAATGAATGTACTATCAGGTTACGAACAAATGTACTACCGAGTTCCGAACGAATGTACTATCGAGTTCCGAACAAATGTTCAATCGGGTTTCGAATGAATGTACTATAGGGTTCCGAACATATGATATAAATGAATGTGTTGGGCCAAATAGTTGCCTTGCGTGAATGCTTCAATGGAACAATGGAAGATGATACCAATCAGAACTCCAATTCGTCTGACTCGTCAGCGATTCATGAAGATGTCATTCGCCGCGGTCCGCCATGGTCGTCGGAGTAATCATATCTGGGTTGCTCTTGGAAATTAAATAGGAAGAATCTAGTTCTAGAATGTTGATGATAATTTGGTTCATCTAGTTTCGACTATTCGGGTTAAGAACGAATATTCTACCGGGTTTCGAACGAATGTACTACTGGGTTAAGAACGAATGTTGTACCAAATTCCAAATCAATGTACTATCGGGTTAAGGACGAATGTTCTGTCGGGTTCCGGATGAATGTACACGTATAGTCGCGGTCAACTCGATGGGAATTGATTGTTGTCCTTTCCAATCCAGTACATGCCAGCATCTCATAACATGAAACGACACACAAAACGAATGGTTTGTTATGAATGAATGTACTATTTGGGTTCTGAACGAATGGACTGATATGAATGAACATCCAGGTTCCGAATTTGATAATTTGATTGAATGTTGTTGAACTGAATTTCTTAAATAGAAAATTAAAATTAAAATAAAATACATCATATCAATCCTTTATCAATTTTATTAATAATATAAAGTCAACAGTTAGTTACAAATATCGTCGTCAAAGAAATTGAAAGAGATGCTTCGTACATTGGTAAATGGCACAAAGAACTATACTGATAGTCGTCATTAATTTGGAAGATTCGTTTATCCCAATTTTACGGTTGCATTGCCATCTTGTTACAGCTTGGAGGAACCAAAAGATATTGTACAAATCGTCCAATATACTCGCGAATTTGCACAAAAATGCTGGCCAACATGTGCAAGGAGGACAACTCTCTTTATTTCGGGTTCGTCCTCATCATCTATGAGAAGGGAAATGAAGATGAATCTGGACAACTCTTTTATCCTGGAAGATACACGAGCACCATTTCACTTGTAAAAGTGTGGGTTAATTGGTAGAAGGCTGCTGGTTTATTTTCTGGATAAAGATAATTGCATAGAAGGATATGGTGTGCCTTATTCTGACAGTGACGAAATCTGAGAAGAAAGTAACGTTGGCAAGAAAACTGATATAATGCACCGCTCAGAAAGCGGTGCGCTACACCCCTCTCTCACAACATTGAGAGTGGGGCCCACACAGCACACACCAATATTGGTATGTGTATTTTTGTGCTCAAGCATTGCAGAAACGGTGCCATTTTGCGGTGCGCCATAGTGGTTCTCTGTTGGCAACCATGTTGTGAATGAGGAATAGGTTTCTTGTTGTTGTTAAATCTATTTATAGGGGCTGGAATGATCATAATTGCATCGTGAATGTGGTATCTAGTTGTTCAACATCACAACAGAATATGAAAAGACTCGCTCTGTTAGTGAAAAGATGCAACTTTACGTGAATCATGAAAAGACTACACGCGCCGTCTATGAAAAGACACGTTGTGTTAATGCATTAGAAAAACAAATACCTATGGTTTAGAGTCTGACTAAGGTATCCGGGTTAACCACATATAGTCACATAATGCATATTAGAAAAATTCCTATAGTTTTGGGTTTGACTGCTTTATACGTGTTTACCATGTATAGTCGAACTTTGTTACTCGACTGATGTGCTTATTCGGGATATTCAAAATTGACAAAATTCTAATTACTATTGCCACACTAAGTGAGTATGAGTGGACAAACATGTGTGTGGATACATGAGTTTTGAGCAAGTGCTCAGTCACTTGTGGGATTGGAGATAATATTTTTCGAGTAGATTGTAAATAAATAGACTTCATTACATTCCTCACTAGAGCAACTTAACTTGGATACGAATCAATTATACATTGTACATCTCACGATTTAGATAAACGTTACACCAAATTTAAAGTATATAAAAGTGATGAATTATATGTGCCACAGTTATGAATTTAAGAGTAATTAACGGATTGTGGTTGTTTAATGTTAATAGTTTAGGGTCCAACTGCATTACCTGGGTTTCACACGTATAGTCGCGCTCTTGTGTGATCGGAGACAATATTTTTAAATCGATAGAAAATAAAAAGACTTCATTACATTCCTCGCAAAAGCAACATGCCACAATTATGAATTTAAGAGTAATTAACGGATTGTGGTTGTTTAATGTTAATAGTTTAGGATCCGACTGCGTTACTCGGGTTTCACACGTATAGTCGCGCTCTTCTATGATTGGAGACAATATTTTCAAGTACATTGGAAATAAAGAGACTTCATTACATTCCCCGTAAGAGCAACATGCCATGATTATGAATTTAAGATTAATTAACGGATTGTGATTGTTTAATATTATAGTTTAGGGTCCAACTGCGTTAATCGGGTTTAGGGTCCGACATCATTAACAGTTTGTGGTTGTTTAGTTTTAAAAGTTTAGGGCTCAACTGTGGTATCCGAGTTAGACACAACCATCTGTGGTTCCCCGCCTTCTCCTCCATCGATCTGAGAATATATACAAGGGAAGAAAATCCGACTTAGCAAAGGCGATAACTCTTCCGGAATTAACACGTTCGGTCTCGATCTTGTTGATAGCTGTGTGTTGTATAATAATTTATGGACCGACTAACATATCTGGGAATATAAAAAAATTTATATATGATTTCGACCATGAAGATAAGCCTAAAATCTTTCATGGGTTGTGCATTTAATGTTTTTGGTGCTAGAGTTATTGTTAGAAAATAGACCCCCCCATATGGGCTAGACCTTATTTAGTGCTTATTTTGCACGTCATTTTATATCTTTTCATACCTCTTTACACTTGAAGTATACCCTAATTGTTATTATTTGAGCTAACCGGAGGAAAAGAGACACATGTTCGTATTTTGCAGGTTTTATACTCATCTCAGGTACATTTCACCATCATATGGACATGTGATGATCAAGAGCAAATAAAGCTTCACAACCATTCACTAATCTTCATAAGTTGGAGCCATACTTATACAAGTGAAGGTGATCATTTAAAAGAAGAAGACTTGGCTGTGTGATACAATTACATATAAAGTGAACATGTGGGTATGAGAAGGCCACATTTACTTCACTTATCAAGCCAAATCATCAAAGGAATTGAAGATTTGAAGTGGTCAACAAAGGTGGCTACAAGAGTCCAATTATATACCTACGGATGGAATACATACAAAATGGAGGAGGGAGATTTAAATTGATTTTAATTGCTTGGCACTCCTCCCCAAAATATCTGACCTATTTTCCCTCCATTCATCCGAAGAAGAGGCCATCTATATACATCTTCTTGGCAACAAAAGGAGGGGAGGAATTTTCCACACCTCTCGTTATTCATATATTTTGGTGGTTCCAAGAGAAGGGCTCAAGAGAGGAGCCAAGGCCACAAGGAGGAGGAAATACCTTCGGGTATTGACGAGCACAAAGGAGAGAGAAAGAAGTCTTGATTTCGAACAAGGGATAAGATTTAGATTTTGCTTTATTTCTTCCGGATTATGGCTTCATCTCATGTTTATCTTGCTTGTTCTCAAGCCCATGCCCTGAGCATGGGCTAATCTTGTAAGCTTGGGACTCGGTTGAGCCCCACTATGTAGACGATTTATGACCTATTTCGTATATTCATATTATAGTTTCGTTCCAATTCGTATGATTGTGCATGATTTTATTGTGAATGAGATGTTGAGGCCTAATATGAATGATCTACCATGAGAGTCTTTTGTGCCAATGGGTGGTGAAAATCTATGTTGTTACGACCATTCGTTAGTACGAGTACATAGACTAGCTTGGATTTGATTGATCATATTCCTTACATGTTTAGTCACCTTTGTTAATATTTGCACTGATGGATGTCCAAAGCTTGGTTCATTGGGTGACAAAGTGAGCTAAAATGACTACCTTCCGTTTGCATGTGTGCTTACCTTAACTTAGGCTAGATTGTTCATGGTTCTCATTTATCTAGGAAACCTTGCCTCGGTAACTCGATCACAAGGGCTTGGTTAGACTCTAAGCACAAGATCATCTTTATCTTCGAGGTCACTCTTAGGTTTAGATGCCACAATAGGGATAGTTAAACTCATGAACTCAATGTCACCTCTTTGAGGTTTACAATATTCACATCGAACATTAGGATGACGAAATGAGGAATTCTTCGGAAATTAATTGTCAGATTGTCGTTCCGTCGGCCATGGATGTTGGATTTGAGTATTTTCGACTCCTGGTAGCTGACCTTGGCCACTTTAGATCCGGATCACAAATCCTGCCCCAAGACTAGATGATGGGTTTGTTGTATAAGAGGTCACTTGGAAATGGAGAATCTGTTTCCGGGCATCTTTACAGCGAACCCTTGCATACATGACTTCAAATGAGGGTAGCGGATGGGCCTTTAGTAACTCTCGGGCAATTGATTTAGTATATTCGTCATTTAATCCGCCTAAGAAGGCAAATAACCGGTGTTTATCCTGAATCCTGTTGAATTTCTCAATATTATTGGTCGTGTCCATAGGATTGAGGCATCTCTGACCAATCATGTGCTTGAATTAGACACCCATATTTTGGCTCGTTTTGATCTAACCAATGCAAGGGCGGATAAAATGAGTGAAATGTTGCGTATGCGAATAGTTTGCTGAGAACTGTCGCAAAGGCTTTACACAACGAGCACAATGTTCAGCAAGACGTCGGTGAGAATTCTGAACCAAAAGTGAATCTAACAATGAGCGAAATGTAATCGAAAGTGAAATCAGGGTATGACACCTAAGACATATCCATCATTGGTATGCAGTATTGACATTTTGGCTGAGCAGAATGTACCCGAAAGAGAAGTCGGGGATACAACACCTAAGACACATTCATCATTGGTATGCAATGTTGACGTTTGGAGGACGAATAACAGTTACGGTGATGAATATTTCACTGGAGATGCTGCTTCTAAAAAAGGAAGTAGTTGCAAGAGAAAACGGGGGCCTAGACCAAAGGAGCAAGAAGACTTGATTGTTAGACGAGTTTCTAAAAGGAATAAGGGATACGATCTCAGCTCGACATTCACATAAGAGATGAAAAATATATTAATCTCCGTGTGTGGATGCATATGGAGGACGAACACAGTAAGGCAGACGATATTCAGGGTGGCCATATTTGTATTTCAAGGGAAGACGTCCAAGCTCTTTTGGGGATTGATGTGCGACTAGAGGAAAATGTAAGTTTTAATGAATGCAATTGGTTCAAATTGAGCATTTTTTCTAACCAACTTTTTCCATTCCAATCTATATTTCAGATCATTGATGAAATCCTTTATCTGATGGGAAGAGATCAGAAAAATACACTAGCGTGTTTCCACAAAATAAGGCAATTGCTATGTCGAAATTTTGCGGTACTGTCAGTAGAGGCAAAAAACTACGCAATAATATTATAAAGTCACTCATGGACCATGTGATGACACGCCTACCCAGCTGGAGACCATCATGGTTAGATTACAATATAGTTTATGTGCCTTGAAAAATCAAAAACAGGCATTGGGTGGCTGCCGTAATAGACTTACGGAAGTCAGAAATAGAAATTATTGACAATCTGTCAGATGCTTACAACGATCACGATTTGAGAACATTTATAAGACCATTCTGCACTGTCATGCTGAATATGATGATGACTTGGCAAGCAGTCTTCAAGATGAGGTGGGGTAAAATATTTACTCACAACATGAAACAACGGACGTGGAAACACCTAAGAGGTATATCTTTCGAGGTCGAGCAGGGCATACATCCCACGTAAGTACATAATCGTATGAATAATAATATTCCTATCATTAAACGCTAACTAATGGTTTATATGTTTTGATTTTGTATAAACAACGAAAACAATGTTACCTACATGTGCAAGAACATAGAACTACACATGATGAGGGTTAGCGACAATTTAGGAAAATAGATGAAACCTGATATAGTGTACCACTATAGGGAACTCTATACCACTTCAATTTTTCAAAATGAATTGTCCATTTGAGGATGCATGTAAAGACTTGATAGTTTTGTACTAGTGAGTTTATGTCGGCTGGCGTGCAGCACTGAAGCCACCATTCTATTAGTGTGCCATGCATTTTCGATATGTAGAGACTTGATTGTTTTTTATTAACTTTTTGTATTAATGAGTTTGCATCGACTGCTGTGGCGATACCGAAGCCACCATTCAATCGGTGTGTCATGTAGGGTCAATATTAGGTAGAGTTCCGATATACACCACAACAGCGGAACCGCGACATGTCAGATGATATGTTTTGTCGGTTGAAGTGCATGTATGTACCAAGTATCTATTGTCGCTCAAGAATGATCATATCGATTATCACGCAGTGGTAGATTCCAAAGTGAAAATATTTATAAATTAATCTACATAATCACCGGGGTTCCTTCTTCATCAGTAGCTAATCATTTCTCCTCTCTAATCCGTAAATTACTCACGGGAGAAGATAAAAAAATGGAAAATCTGTCGTCAGCGTTGTTGATGATGACAACCGATGGTATTGATGCCACCGACAGCACGATTATCAATTATGCAAACCTCACTGCATATACTGCCGCATACACGACAAACTATGCCTCCACGACCGCACGACCTGACCGTATACGCCTGCTTGTTCGGAGATCAAGATGTGGCCGAAACAGAGGCCACCACAGCCGAAGCATACACGCATGCAGGCATCGCCCACACCGTGTCATCTCTATACTCATCCATTACCGACTATGCATCTATTGCGCTCGCTATAGATGACTATGCTACCACTGCCCTAGGTAATCGTGCCAAGATCCCCGACGCGATAGCCACTTGTGGCCTACGAACACTTGCCGCACGCACTGCATTTATTGCTTTGGAGGCCGCAGAGCTTGTTGGCAACGCAGCCAGTGCATTCGACGACGAATCTAAGGCAGTTTGTTCATGAAAATGATATTCATGCTCGTCGATGCGTAAATAAAAATATATTTAAATTTGATTTAAATTTAGATATTTATGTTACTTTTACAAAAAAAATTAGATTATTTTTCATAAGTTTTGTGACCAATCTATTTAAATATGAGCAATGCTACTTGTACACATTTTATTGACACCATTCATTGACATTGTGATGTGGCAACTATCAAAATGTTATATTATTTAGTTTCTTTTAATTGTGGTTGTGATAGTTGCCACATCACAATGTCAACCAATAGTATCAAAAATGTATGTACAAATAGTATTTTCCTTTAAATATTAGAATATTGCCCATGCCTTCAGGACACGATTCTGAGAGGTCAATGCAATAGCGCAAAAGTGCCATCATCATAGCCAACTCGTTTCCTTTTGTCCCTGAAGTTCCAAAACATACAACCTGTAATTACAAGAAGAACAGAATTCATGAATAACTCATTGAATAACACCCAATAATAATATTTTACTGTAATGATCCTTAATAGCATGGAGGACACTATTAAAAATACTTAGTTAATCCAACAGAATCTTTACCTTGCACAATTCAAGTTAATCTGAGCAAGGTAGTATGATTGATTATGGAATAGCAGTCCTATACTACACAACTTTGATGCTGTAAATATTCAATTAGATGAGAAAGGTACGGATGGCATACAACCTGATGCATTAACAAAATCCCTTATTTCAAAGTGCAAGGAAACATAAAGAAACAAACCATAAATCATTGCCAATAAATAGGCATGATTAAAGATGCTTAAATCATGCCTATTTAAGCATCCTTAATAGAATATATTAAAGATGAGCGAGTGACGAACATATTCTGGTTCTTTTGAAATAAGCTGCTACCATCTGGAATTGCATATTCCTGTAATTTAAAATCCTAAAAAATGAAGAGTAACTGGAAAGTTAATCAAATCACAAAAATACTGCACTGATTACTCAAGTTTTAAGGAACTTGATAATTGTTTTCCATCAGATGTAGTTATCGCAGAGCTCTAATTGAAATATCATTCCACCCCGCACGACCGGACAGAAGCATAAATAAAATCTAACAAAATATATGGTAACAGAAATACCTCCACGGTCACAGTATGATCAGGTGTGGAGGTGGCTTCTAACGTAGTTAGTGAATTGACGGCATCAGTAACCATAGAATTTGTTAAGGGGACTGCGATGTGGACATCAACAATGTTAGATTGTACACGATGTAGGAAGAGTGATTGAACATTTGTATCAGAAACTAATAGAAATAACATCCAAACCGTTACGATAGGAACATGGAAAATATCAAAAGGAATACATATACGGTCACAATAGGAACAACAAGATGTACACAAAACACTAATTCACCGAAATAATAAACCAAATTTAATCTGTACATAAACACAATCAGAATGCAAACAAAGGAAAATGATTTCACTTCATATAACACAAACTTCAAAATTTCCATTTCGAATGAAGGCTGCAAAATTAGTAATGGGAGAAAACGAATTTAGAAGTTTACCTGAGAAATTGAAGCTACAAAACTGTTTAGTGGTCTATTGAATTCGCCGAAGAGGAGCGCAGCATGCTCCTGCACACAAAAAAAACATAGAAAATCTTACTCCAAGCCTTGCAAAATTGAACGAAATTGAAGACACCCAAATCATACCGGAAATTAAAAGTTATTGGAACAGGTTTTCGGGTTCTTCTTTACCCGGAGGCACGTCCACCCAGAACAAAACGAATTGGCTTCTAAAATCAACCGAAGGTGGGAAATGAGCACATTTGGGAGAAAAGGATGAATAGGAAAGAAAAACGACAGTGTTGCTTTGAGTTGGCATTGAAGACGTCGATTGGAACTTAAAAGAGAAGTGCACATAAGAAAGTTTGAAAGAAGTAAATATTGCATTGAAGATGCCGATAGATGAAAGGATACATGGTTGTCGGACGTTTTTGCTGAAGCGTCGGATGAAGAAGCAAGGCAACGGTTGAAGAAAATGGAAGTTGGACGACGAACATGCACAATGAAAGAAAGTGAGGAAACCCTAACCTTGAAGATATGTGGCATAGAGGGAGACAGCTAGGATGTCCCAGAAGAATTGAAGGGCCAGGATGTCCCAGAAGAATTGAAGGGCCAGGGTGTCCCAGAAGAATTGAAGGGCTAGGATTCTTGCGCAAAGTATTCCATATCTTTATCATTATCTATATATTAAGCTTCAAAATTTCGGACCATATTAGCCTGGCCAATCATAGAAAGACACCTCAACACATAGGTGGTGCAGGTTAGTAATTGGTTGACTCTTCCACAATGGCATGTCTGAAAATCGGGCCCAAATTGCCTCACTCTCACGATCGCACCCACTTCTCTCTCGATTATTAACAATCCCTCATCCTCGCGATATTCTACTAGAATTCAAGTTTATCAATCTAGAAGTTTCTCCATATCTGCTCGGCCTCCTTCGTCCAGATCTGCTCAACCTTCTCCCTGTTTTTCGGAATTTTGTTTTTGATTCGTACCTTATATATACACCCGTTTGTTGAATCAATTGTGAAATTGCAGATCCGCTCAACTTTCTCTTCCATGGCAGTTTCCACACAAATTTGTACACCAGATTCTCGAATCCTGGAATTGCAGATCACCGCTACATTGTGCTCCGACCATATATTTGTTAGCGGCAACGAATTTACGTTAGGTCAGATATTTGTTACTGCCTGTTTTGATCCATTCTTCGTTAGTTGATTATTAATCTCATAACTGGATTTCGGTTTGTTTGGGTGGAAAATTATGATGAGTTGTACGAGTCTTCTTGCCACTCTTAAATTCATGATTTACAATCCGTAAATTATATGCTTTTAATATGTGCTGCTTGCTTCGCTTTGCTACATTTTTGAAATGGTTTACATCCGTTTTCTGGCGAGTGACTTTGTTGCAGGGAGGAGTTAGAAGCACAGGTTTCTCCACCTAAGACCCCGCAGACACTGTCCACCGAGTTTCCTTTTGATTTTTTCCTTCATTATGGTCGACTAGGTAATGTTTTTTTCATATCCGCGTTGGCTTTCATAAATTTTTTTCTCCTCGGTTGTCACCCTGTTATGCTTCTTCCTCTGCCGACGCATCGGTTTTCGCCAGTCATCGAAACTCGAACGTTTGGATTCGGGAACATCATCTCTATTTCAGCATCCACAAAGAGATTTTGTTTGTTCCCTGCGATGGAAATTCACATTGGTTTGGTTTCTCATCCCCTTTTCTATTATTACAGTATTAATTCTATTTTGTTTCTTATTCGTAGGAAAACTTGAGTGGAGGGGTATCAGCAAGGGTTCATATCCCCGCATGATTCCTCACTGTCAGATTCAAGCTCCTGAGTTTGGCTTCTTTTTACCGTGGAACATTAATCAGTGTATCACTTAAAAACACATATACGTGTACTAGAGGTGAACAATCGATATCTCTTATTACTTAAAATAGTGGCGCTATAGTTCAGCATGGAAGTCCTCTGGAAGTTTGGTTATGTTATCTTTAACCGTGCTTTCCTCCCTTATGCCATCGTGCCTTTGAGGAGCTATTATCATTCCATTGTGTTGATTGCAACTTATTAGTTTCTGACTCTATGTTTATTTGATTATTTTGTTGCCCACCTATGTATTTTGGATTGTATGACAGGCTCATCCAATTCCACTTAGCTACAATCTTGCTCAAATGGAACTTCTAACAACATCCTTCAAAAGGGATCACCATGATGGATAAGAAATGAAGAAAATCTGTTGGAGATGAGAGATGGACTGGAGGAGCAATGATGTTGTTGACTCTCCAATATTATATTCTATTTGACCGATAGAAAAGCACTTTTTAAATATGTTGTTGTTACTTAATAAAGAAGTATTTCAATTATTTCCAAACTGCTGGCTGGGAGAATAGGTAAAGTACTACCTCTGATTATTTCAAAGCAGCAAACGGGCTTTGTAGCTGGAAGGGGTATAGCAGATAATATTCTCTTGGCACAGGAAATGCTCCATTTCCTACATAAGCCTTCAAGAGGAAATAATGTAGCTCTAAAGCTTGATATGGTTAAAGCTTTTGATCGTGTCTCTTGGAAGTTTCTAAGTAAGGTTCTGCGAGCCTTTGGATTTGGGGAACAATTGATTGACCAGATATGGAGAATCATATCCAGTTGCCACTTCTCACTACTGATTGAAGGTTCCATACATAGATATTTTAAGTCCTCACGAGGTCTAAGGTAAGGAGATCCATTATCTCCATTACTCTTAATTATTGGCTCTGAAGTCCTTAGCCGTGGATTAAATGATCTAATGCTAGAACATCCGACTTATGCTTACGGTGTTCCAAGAGGATGTCCATTAGTTTCACATCTTGCATATGCTGATGATGTGATAATATTTTGCAGAGGTTCAAAGGTAGCTCTAGAGGCAGTGCTGAAAGTACTAAAGGAATATGAAAACTGTTCTGGGCAACTGATTAATGCTAACAAGAGCAGTTTCATTCTTTCCTCCAGGTTATCTCCCACCAGACAAAATTTAGTGGCTCAATGGACTGGTTTTCAACAAAGTCCCCTGCCAGTTAAATATCTGGGAGCTCCACTCTACACTAGAAGAAAAACCCAAGATCTATTTGCCGAGCTCCTTCTTAAAATACAACAAAAAATGGAAGGCTAGATGACAAAGTATCTATCAAGTGCTGGAAGACTCATATTGATTAAACATGTCTTGGCTAGCATGCCCATATTTATCCTTGCTATTCTGGATCCCCCTGCTAGTATCCTAAATAGATTGGAAAAAACTATGAGTGATTTCTTCTGGGGTTGGACAGATGGAAAGAAAAAATTGCACTGGAGGTCATCGAAGAAAATTTGTCTCCCATATCAGGAAGGAGGGCTCGGCTGCAGAAGGCTCAAAGATGTTTCCAAGGCTTTAAGCATGAAATTATGGTGGAATTTGAGGCTGCAAAAATCTCTATGGGCAGAATTCATGATCAAAAAATACTGCCCCTACCTTGATCCAACATTAGCAATCAGAAGGCCACAGACTGACTCCCATTGTTGGAAAAGGCTCCTCTCTACTCGACCTACAATGCAAAATCACACCTTCTGGCTCCTAGGCGATGGCAATTGCAACTTCTCATCTGATGATTGGCATGGAATTGGGGGACTGAGAGACCTACTTCAATTTACTCATCACAAGGTACAAGCATACTGGAACAACCAGAACTGGGAGGAAACTCGGCTAGCAGCTGATACTCCTGTACAATTCTTGCACCAGATAATGCAGGTCCCTATCTCAACAATGAACCATGATGAACAAATCTGGAAGCCACATCCGCAGGGGAAATTTTCTGTCAAGTCAGCTTGGCAAATAATCAAGCAGAGGGCTTCTGAACAACTTGATTTTAAATGGATCTGGCATCACAAAATCCCATTGAAGGCAAGTATATTTATGTGGAGAGTCTATCTGCATATAGTGCCAGTAGATGATGCAATCACCAGAAGAGGCATATCTCTGGCATCCAGCTGCTCTTGTTGTCATCAGGTTAAAGATACTAAAACTCAAGATCATCTGCTCTCCAAGGGTGAATTAGCATGCAAGGTATGGCAACATTTTGATGATATATTCAATATCTCCTGTACATAGTCTAACCTAAGTGCTAGACTAGATGCGTGGATTATTGGGAAGTCTGAAAAAGCTATTGCATTCTTGCGAAGATTGACTCCTATTATTATCTGTTGGGAACTCTGGAAGGCTAGATGTTCAATCCGGTATGACTCTGTCAAAATTGAGGCTATAACCATCATTTTGGCTGTCATCGGAACACTCAAGGATACTATGATATATTCAGGCTTTTCTATGCCCAAATCTGCGGACAACAGGGCTGTACTCTATCACCTGCAGATACCACTGCCAGAACAACCAGCCCCTTCCAAGATTACTCTTAACTGGACCCCTCCTACAGCTCCTTGCTGTAAGCTTAATATAGATGGAAGCTCATCACCAACTTCAGCAGGAATTGGGGGCATCCTCAGAAATGCACACAGCGAGCTACTTGCTTCCTTTCATGCCAGAATACATTTATGCTCACCCCTGGAAGTTGAACTGGTGGCTCTAATAACAGGTCTTGAGATTGCACTCAACCAGGGATATCAACATCTTATAGTTCACTGTGACTCCCTCACCTTGGTCTAAGGAGCAACAAATCTTACAGCTACACCGTGGAACCTCAAACACAAATTTCAGCAATGTCAATCTCTTATGGCTCAGTTAACTTCTTGCACTATTGAACACTGCTACAGGGAGATCAACCAAGTGGTTGACTACTTGGCAAAACTAGGAAGCCGGAACTCCAACTTAAATCTCAACATCCAGCAGCTTCCATCAAAGGCAACATGGGACTTGATGCAACAGGATATGCAATGGAGCTTCATCAGAACAACAAAGACACACAGCTAGATCTTGGCTTCAAAGCTTTATCTGTAATGTTTATTTTTTCTATTTTATTTGGGCTATCAACACTATGTAATCCAAATTTTTGGTGGAGGGGGACGGCCGCCCAATAAAATTTTCTTCAAAAAAAAAGAAGTATTTCGTTAGGCTATGGATTGGCCAACAAGGTTATGCTGAGTTGTTGGTCTGCATTTTTTTTATCGTTGCTGATTCCTATTTTTGGTCTTGGCCTTTTCTTCATCGTAGTTTGCTTCATTTAACTAGGCATTCTAATGTTTAATAGGATTACCCTTATATCTCTTAAATGAATTCCAATTTGTTGTGTTATGTGTACCAAGTTCATTTATAGTTTTCTAATTCGTTTGCCATGTCATTAGCTTTTTGGATAGTTTTGCAAGGTTGTTTAACTAATGATGCTGAATGTATTCCATGTATGGACAGTAAGTATTAGCCTCACAACTATGCATCATATGGTTTATCTCTAGGGTGAGTTTTTGACATGTTTGTGGCTCAAATGATTAATATTATTATGTTAACGACTACAAATATACAATTTAAGCCATCTTAATTTCAAACCCGTGACTTCAGCCACAGGCATTACTCTAGTCATTATAAAAAACTGATTAGGAAACGACATCTCATGCCCCTCTCAAACACCAAATTAGCCAGCTAATTTTCTCTTAGGCCAATAATTAAAGGACACATGACTTTTCTTTTTCCATTTCTTTTGTGAGATTCCATTGGTGTCTTTTTTTTTTTTTGCTTTTTGCTTATCTCTCCTACTTATTTATTTATTTTAAATTTAAATTTATCCGACGAACCGGTCATCATTTGTCAAAACGGAGGTGATCATAATTAGCATTGGCGTCGTGCACTTTCATATAACATGCGATTTCATATAATTTCGATGTATTTATTATTTAATTGTTTTATTTTTTTAATAATTCTCCCCTGCATCACGTCCGGCCACGCGCAAGCCACATTTTTTGTATGTATTCCCTCTGCAACACGTGCTGCTATGCGCAAGCTGCATTTTTCACGAGTATTTTTATGCTGGTCGTGACTTTAAGGCACGAGTATATTATTTGATATTGTTTCATTATTGCGTTGATACTCCAGAACCGTGGTCTTAGGACCGAGACTTGTATACTAGTAGATATAGATTTAAATGAGTGATCCACCCCACCACAAAAAGATTCTCATGAGGGCGCGTGCAATATCACGCCTTAATATGTGATTACAGTTTGTTTGTTTAACGACCTCACTAAACCCGAATTTTTGTACGGTACTGAATCTATGGTGCCGAATTTGTCGAAATCTATTATTGGCCGTTGGATTTGTGCTGCAACGGCCGAGATCATTTCACTTAAAATTTAAATGAAATGATCTCGGCCGTTGAAACACAGATCCAACGGCTAATAATAGATTTCGACACCATAAGGCAAAATTCGGTACGATTCATCCTGCACAAGAAAAAAATTCCACTAAACCCTGCCATTTTAAATACCGAACACATTCTTCGCTACACACTGGTCGCATTCTTCGCTCTCTCTACACAGTACCCCCGATCGTCCACCCCCTAAATCCTAGCAGGAGAATTCAACCAGACTAGTTCTGCAAGGATTTCCGGGGAGTTAGATTATTGCTGCTGCTATATTGGATTTTGCGTCATTTTCTTTTACATAATTAATTATCTACACTGCAGAGGAATAAGAATTGGAGGTTGACGCGCGATGGATCTCCAGAGCTTGGTGGTGATCCTGCAAGGCGCACTCAGCACTAATCCAACTGAGCGGAAAGCTGCTGAAGACAGTCTTAATCAGGTTCCAATTTTCTGACACGAAATTGCTGAAGACAGTCTTAAACACGATTGTTGTTTGGTTTGTCAATTCCGTGGAAAATTTGAGATTCTCGACAAATATGTATTGATTTTTGCGTTCGGAGTGAAATTGAACTTCATTTATCCGTTTGCTTATTTGTGCAGTTTCAGTATGCGCCGCAGCATCTGGTGAGGCTTTTGCAGATCATAGTGGAAGGGAATTGTGATATTGCGGTCAGGCAGGTGGCCAGCATTTCGTTTAAGAATTTCATCGGCAAAAACTGGGTGCCTGATGAGCCTGGTTAGTGACAATTTAGTATTCGAATTAGGCATTAGTCGATGGAAAGAAGATTAGAATGGTTCCTTATTTGTTCGGAGCACATTATTCTTTATTGCACCTTATTGGAGAAAATTGTTGTGGTCTATGGTTGGCACATTTTTGAAGGGTTTTCATGTAAAGTTGATTGTTTTAGTTGGCTCTCATACGGGGATTGGCATTTTTATGCTCGAATTTATTTTAGGCTCTGCAGAAGTTGTATCGGGTACTAGCATCAGACGGACATGACCTTTCTACCAAGCTGCTGCAGATTCCCGTTTATCACTGAGAAAAATTAGAGTGAAAAGGATTGCGTTTTAAAAGTAGAAACTAGTTTTAGGTTACTTATACCTCTGCCATATGTGTTTATGGGCACAGTTTTCCAATGTCCTCACTGTAGTTAATCGTCTTAATGAAGTGAAGTACTCATCTATAGGATCACATGGTTCTGTCTGCGTCAATTTGATATGAAGCTACATTTTTTACTATCAGGAGGTTCAATTTTCATGATATATGATCTGATGTTAAAAGTAGATTATTGTATAAAACTTGATTGCATGCTTATCTTTTCACGTTCCATGTGGTTTTAGGTGAACGGTCAAAAATATTGCCCGAAGACAAAGAATTTGTGAGGCAGAACATTCTCAATTTTGTCACCCAAGTCCCTCCACTTTTGAGGTATCAATAACATTTTTTCCAACATCTTCTATGAAAATGAGAATGCCATGTGGTTGGAAGGTGTAACACAGAGTTTGCTGCATTTATCACTGTAGTCAGGATGCTAAAGTCTGGTGGATTTCATTTATCAAGTCCCAATCACAGTCTTTATGGAGTCATTCAATACAACATTGTTTGAGCAATGCAATTGAATTGCTCGGTCGAATGCCAGTTTTGTTTACTGACTGTTGAAATCTTATGTCTGAATAGAGTGCAGCTAGGTGAATACTTGAAAACGATGATACATGCAGATTACCCAGAACAATGGCCCAGTCTTCTTACTTGGGTGAAGCATAATTTGCAGGACCACCAGGTTTATGGAGCTTTATATGTTCTCCGCGTACTTTCCAGAAAATATGAGTGAGTTTATACTAATTGATTTCTTTCTAAGTCCCTTTCCTGATTAAAGTTAAAAGTTAATTTTGTTGTATATATGGAGAATCAGATATTTCACATATCATGTCTATGCATCATTTAGATTATGCTAAGTGGGACTCGTCTTTTGGTGATGTTCCTTACTTAGTAAAATCTTCTATTAACATTTTCTCATAGTCATCCTGCCTTAATTTTTGAATATAGATTAGCTCTCTGTCCTTTGAATAAGTGATTTCCGCTGTCCCTTGGGTTGCCTAGCACCAGTTTCTTGTCTGCATCAGATGAAATTTCCCATATTCAGGTCTTCCACCAAAGTACATAGATAATCTATGCATCTACCTACCGGGCATAATAAATGCAGTTCTGGACTCTCGTGTTTATCTTTTAGCTGTGAAACTCACATGCCATGCGGCTAGCATTACTTTAGACTGTGTTTGGTTGAGTGGACAACAATGTTGAAATCTGTAAGGGACTACGATCAACCTGCGCCTGATGATTTGTTTGTTAGAAATATTAGATAGTTGCATCATCTGATGCTAATTAAACCAACTGGAAGCTTAATCAAAACTCGAGTCTGAGGATTTTCATTTGTTGCATTCGAAGGATTGGATTTATTCTACCATGACATATCACGTTTGGAAAGTGTGAAGCCTTAGACTGGAATGCTTCCAGATGCAAAGCATACTCTTAAGTCGTCTAAACACTCAAGGTTCAACTTTGTCCCGTTAATTAAATGAGTTCTTAGTTGTACTTCCTTGATGGAAAAAATGTCTAAAAGCCAAATGGGTTAGTTCTACAGAGGTTCTGCATGAATTGTATTTGCCTATAAAAATATCTGCATATTGTCGAAAAGTTGTATATGAAGATGTATTTTGATAAATCAACCGACTTTTGTAGTAGGAGTCTTACACGGGGATCGGTAGATTGACCTTCGATTGTAACAACTGGGATTGAAGGATTTTGCACCTTCAGGATACCGAGTCCTGGATTTCAGCTATATAACTGGGCCGAGTCTTCAATTTTAGTTACAAGAGTTCGATAAGTGCTTATTGTTCTTTAAGATGTATTAAGAAATTTTCGATGTTTGATTCTTGGAGAATCCTTTTGACTGACAGGGCTTTCTTTTTATTGGTCACAATAACACATAAGGGCCTCCTTATCATCATATTGTTGAAGAAACACTCGGTGCTCTCATTACTGTAATCTACTGATTATTTATCACTTACAGGTACAAATCAGATGAAGATAGAATACCAGTTCATCACATTGTTGAAGAAACATTTCCACAGCTGCTTAACATATTTAGCAGCCTTGTCCAGATTGTGAACCCTTCAATTGAAGTAGCCGATTTGATCAAGCTGATATGCAAAATATTCTGGTCATCCATTTATGTACGTATTTACTATTCACAAGCGACAATGTTCTCAGATTTGGGAAATATGTATTATAATAGTGATTCACATTATATATTTATAGTTTAATTCCACTAGTATATTTAGTTTCTCTCTGTTCCATACCATCAACCTTCTTTATCAAGTTTCATCTTGCGAATTGAAGTATCTTGTCTAGCATCCCCTAATTTCTGTTTTTGAATTTAGTTGGAGGTTCCAAAACAGTTGTTTGATCCAAGCATATTCAATGGATGGATGATTCCTTTCTTAAATATATTGGAGAGGTCTGTTCCCGTAGAAGGCCAACCTACTGATCCTGAGCTGAGAAAGTCCTGGGGATGGTGGAAAGTGAAGAAGTGGACAATCCACATATTAAACCGCCTTTACACGAGGTATACTTAATCTTTTATTCATTTTAAGACTGCGCTTATGAGAATTTTTTCACCCCATTTTCTTGTACTTTAATAGGTTTGGGGATACTAAACTTCAAAACCCAGACAACAAAGCCTTTGCACAAATGTTCCAGAAAAATTATGCAGGGAAGATACTGGAATGCTATTTAATTTTGCTGAACGTGATCCGATTAGGTGGTTATCTGCCAGATCGAGTAATCAATCTTATTTTGCAATACCTCAGTAATAGGTTTGTGCAATGTAATTCTTTCTTTTCTTATGCTATTCACATTCTCATTTATCTGCCTCTCTTTGATTACATCAGTAGTTCCCGTCAGTTTCAGGCAGTTATTCCTTTATGAGCAAGGAATGGACAATCTAATTCCCTTCATAATACCAATAACAAGAGAGGCATCGGCTGAGTGTATGTATGACTCAGAGATTGCACGCGACCAAAGGAAATTAGATCTGATGCTAAACACACTTGAAGCTGTATTCAGCAAGAAATTATGAGTTTGACCAAACATAAATTAATCTAATTCAGGTCGAATCGCCCGACAAAAAGACATTAAATTTTGTAAGATACAAATTTGAACTGTGATGACCGACTCAATATAGACTAACACTCTATTCCTGCCACTTTATTGTTGGATCAATAAGATTTTACTCCCAGTTCCCCTGCAACTGTGGCCATTTTCATTTTTTTCTTAAGGTATATGTATATTTCTTGTTTTTATGATGCATTCTTATGTACTGTACTATACTTTCTCAAATTCTAAATCTTGACTTGCTGCTGGATGAAGTTAGTCTAGATAGTGATTCCAACTTACCATTTTAAATTTGAAACTGTATATACCATGCATTGTAGCAGATAATGCAATCACATGTTACTATAGGTTTGTTCCATTTAACCATCTGAACTTAAATTTACTGGTGAATGGAAAAATGAAATGTAGAATTTCGATCATATTATATGCTGGCACCATTTGAATTCGCTTATGTTGACGTTGACGTTTGGGATGAAAATGCTATCTTTACTTCTCACGAGGTAGGGTACTGGCCTAAGTTGATAGAAGGACATCTTGATAGATTTTTCGTGTGACTTTATTGCCGTTGCTTAGTATGGAAATGGACAGTGATCATATAATTTTGTCAATGGGCAGTACTTCATTTCTATTGATATCTGGTAGCATTGTCATGATCCTGAAGTCGTCTAACTTGTTTGCAGCATCTCGAAAAGTAATATGTACAGCCAACTGCAACAGAGACTTGATGTTGTTCTTTTTGAGATAATCTTTCCGCTTATGTGCTTTAATGACAATGATCAACGACTATGGGATGAAGATCCTCATGAGTATGTGCGGAAGGGATATGGTATGATATAAATTTCCTCTTTGCTATTACTTATACATCCTTTTCTCTTTGTTCTACTTTACTGAGTTGTTATCCTTTACTGAATTTTGCAGACATAATTGAGGATTTATATAGTCCGAGAACTGCTGCTATGGATTTTGTGAGTGAGTTGGTCAGAAAACGTGGTAAAGAAAATCTGCAAAAGTTCGTATTATTTATTGTGGAGATTTTTAAGAGGTACCTTTATGGTTTCTTATATCATCAATGTGAATGAATTATGTGGTAGCTTAATTTTTGGTTATAAACATTCCATTTTGACTAGGTACGATGAAGCAGCGCCAGAATATAAACCATATAGACAGAAAGATGGTGCTCTTCTTGCTATTGGAACATTATGTGATAAGCTGAAGCAAACTGAACCTTACAAATCTGAGCTGGAGCGTATGCTTGTACAGCATGTCTTCCCTGAGTTCACTAGTCCTATGGGATATCTTAGAGCTAAGGCTAGTCACTTTCTTTGAATATCGGTATCGTTCTCTTTGTTTGCAAGTGCTAACAATATAGTTTACTGTGTTGTTATTAACCCTAAACCCTGAATTTTCGTCTGCGTGTGTGTCCTAATACTCACTTTGGCCTTGTTTTGTGCAGAGGTTCTTTTGCTTCTTCTTATACTTCTCCCTTTCTTCTTCTACTTGTTCTTATTTTTAGAATGTGTGGCCTTTTGTGCAAGTTTTTAAATGATAATTATTTAAAATTTAATTTTATTAATGAATTATAAAACTACTAATAGATTACCAAAATAACCTTTGTGTAACTAATTAAAGAAGAAAATAAGGGTACTAAATTGCGATTCTAATTTTTAGAAGGAAAAAAAAAGCATATCAAGAGTTATTTTTTGGAAGACTTAGTTTTAAAAATAAGAACTAGTAGAAGGTTGGCTGCGCAAGACACTCATTTTTTTTTTAAAAGTTCTTAGAATCAAATTATAATTTTAAGAATGTTGTGCAAAACAGAGTTTTTATGTACACTTTATGATGAATGAGCGTGTTAGTCTCGGCTAAGGCTTGTGGATAGGCACTTGCAAAAAAAAAGACTGGTGGATATGTAAGATACTTAAAGCCCTTTTTTTATTCTGACATAATCACCTCTGATTTTTGCCTTAATGAGTGACTGAGACTAATTTTTCTATTTGATTTTTTGTTTTCTCGGTCTATTAGCCTATTTCCTTACTATTTATTTAAAATTACTACATTATAGGCTGCATGGGTGGCAGGGCAATATGCACATGTTAGTTTCTCTGATTCGAATAACTTCCAGTGGGCTTTGAAAAGAGTTGTTGCTGGCATGCATGACCCAGAACTTCCTGTTCGTGTTGACTCTGTCTTTGCATTGCGCTCTTTTGTAGAAGCGTGCAGTGGTTCGTTTCACTTGCTCAAGTTGCTACATTATATCACCCTGCCATTAAAATCAGTATATCCTAAACCATGACATATTTCTCGATACTTTATGCAGATTTAGATGAAATTAGGCCAATTCTGCCACAGCTTCTTGATGGTATATTTTTCATGGAATTCCTGTAAATTTTTCTGTTTACTGAGGCCCAGCATTCGACTGAACTTTTCTTCTCTTGTAAAATTGTGTTCTCAGAGTTTTTTAAACTTATGAATGAGGTTGAGAATGAAGATCTTGTTTTCACCCTTGAGACAATAGTGGACAAGTTTGGAGATGAGATGGCTCCTTATGCTCTTGGATCATGTCAGAGTCTAGTGAGTACAATCATTCAAATCTGAGCATCATGAATTGATTGTATTTGTTTCTGTTGAATGACTAATTTTGAATTTTAGGGGGAGGCGTTTTGGAAATGCATGAATACTGCCGAAGCAGATGAGGAAGGTGATGATCCAGGTGCTTTGGCTGCAGTTGGTTGCTTGCGTGCCATAAGCACCATTCTTGAGTCAATTAATGGACGTTCGGATCTCTTTGTACTCATTGAGCCAACATTGTTACCGATTATGTGCAGGATGCTCTGTACTGATGGGCAAGGTAGGGGCTCCATACTCTGCTTAATCATTTCCTTGAACTTTAAATGACGCATTTGCTCACCTATTGATCGAGCTTCACAGATAATACTATAAGTAAAACTTTTCACACCCTGATGCACTATTTGCTGAGTAGAAGTGAACCATAACCTTTTCCATTTCTTTGCCTTTCTTTTTGATCTGTATAACATTAGTCAATGGCTAAAGGCAGTGCCAGAGTTTTTGTTCACCTTTAATTCCAGTCCAGCTTGTTGCCGATTTGCAGAATCTTAGACTTCACTTGCTTCATTTATGTTAATATTATTTTTGAATGCCAACTGCCTTTCGGCCTTCGGATCAAGAAAGTTCATGATTTTGGTTGCCTTGATTTATAAATCGGGTCATTGATCTGGTTAAGGATAGTTTATCGGAAGATCATTTTTACTATTTCTATTTACCTTGATATGGGATTTTGCAGAGGTATTTGAAGAAGTATTAGAGATCGTATCATATATGACTTTCTATTCGCCATCTATTTCACTGGAAATGTGGAGGCTATGGCCATTGATGATGGAAGCTCTGGCTGATTGGGCAATTGATTATTTCCCAAGTATGCTACAAAAATTATGTTATGATTTTGCTGGAATTTTCATTCTGTCCGGCTGATGTCTTCTGCTTATGCGTAGATTGTTCTCTCAAAGTTGTTTTGAAGCTTCAGTGTAATATGAAGTCGTTATAAAACTAAAAAGAAATGAAAAAAGTATATATAAAACTCCTTGCTGCTATGAATGGTGATTCTGGTTTTTACGTATTTGATAAATATAGCAATAGCGGACAGAGAGGAGCTTATACCCATTTTTATTATTTTCTTTCCCGATTGCTTTCATGTTGAGTTGATTAGAATGCTGAATTGGTGACACTTTTCCAAATTTATGCTTGAACTATGATCTAGTATCTGTATTAGCGAAACCTCTTCTGCTGTCCACAACATGAGAATTGTCTTAACATTTGTGTATTGATGCCTTTTTATATTGTTGATGGACTTCGGCAGTTTTCCATTAAATTTAATCAAGGTATCATTATAGTCTCTTTCGGTTTGATTCTTCATGAGATAGCTGATCATGAGTTTAGTTCTTTGAGATGCCGTATTGCTATTTATAAAACGTCCTTAGTTCTCCCGTAATTTGACTTCCTTTAATAAATATCTTGCGTTTGAATCTTTATAGTACTCAAATATTAGAGTTTGTTTCCACGAACCGTTTTCTATGTGAAATAATTGTGACATGCTCTTGCTGAATTCAGATATACTGGTTCCACTGGACAACTATATATCCAGGAGCACTGAACACTTTCTCACATGTAAAAACCCGGATTACCAACAAAGCCTATGGAACATGATATCATCAGTAAGTTCATTTTTCTTGATAGAAAAGCTTATCCAGTGAAATTTCTGAATAATATTTTCTGCTAATCTTTCAGATAATGGGGGATAAGAATTTGGAAGATGGTGATATAGAGCCTGCACCTAAGCTTATCCAAGTTCTGTTTGAAAACTGCAGAGGGCAGGTTGATCACTGGGTTGAGCATTATTTAAGAATTAGTGTGGAGCGCTTTCATCGCACCCAGAGACCCCAGCTAAAATGCCTCTTGCTAGAAGTGGTAAGTAGTTAGTGTTTTCATGTAGAAGCAGTGTTTTCAAACTTGATTGTCGATACAATCTACAGCTTCACAATAATGGAAAACTTCTTTCCAGGTGAAGTTAAAACTGTCATGCACAACAGTCGTAAAATTACTTATTTTGCAACTTTTGTTTTTCTCTCTGAGAATGCTTCACTTGTGTGGCCTCTTGATGAAATTGTCTTACACATGTAGTACATAAGTTGATGTTTACAAAATTAAATAAATATATATGTTATAGCAACCTATATAGTCATCCTCTGAAATTGTCTTACACATATAGTACATAAGTTGATGTTTACAAAATAAAACAAATATATATGTTATAGTAGCCTATATAGTTATCCTCAAATACACAAATTGTGTCACTCTCGTTTAAGTTCGATCTCTCCCAATTCCGTTATCAAATTTAGTCACATAAGCCTATACAAAAGAGATCAAAAGACACATGATTTGTCAGAATTCTGGAGGCACTTCTAAACCCTAATTGAGGACTACTTCACCTAAGGGAAAAAAGTGCAACGGAATTACCGGTGATAAGATTATCGAAATCCTCCCAAACATTGGACTTTTCGTCTTCTTTGTATAAACTTTCAATCGATGTGACCAATTTCGATAACAGGCTATGTGGGTGGTCGAAATTAAACTCCACCACGTGGTGGAGAATTTTCCACATAAATATGCTGATTTTCAGACAATTTGTGTATTTGAGGACGACCATATAGACTCCACCTATATGTAAACATCAATTTATAGCATATATTCTGAATTTACGAATTTAAAATTTTTATTTTTGTCTGTATTGGGTACTTCTCATTTTTCCCTGTCGACTAAAATATTCGGATTCCCAAGTGTGCAGCAACTGAACATGTATGATAAATAGTTCAATAGGATTCGTTGTTTGCATCTAACTATAACTAACCAATAAATAAACAAGTGGAGAAAGGTTTATTTAGGATGTTGTATGGCTTATTTCATCTCTAATTTACTCTTCGCTTGTGGGAAGCCATTGCTCTATTGCATGTTTGGAGCATCATAAATGAAAAGGATCAATTACTGACCACAGGTTGCTGATGCTCTATACTACAATGCATCACTGACGCTCAACATTCTGCAAAAGCTTAATGTTACCACGGACCTTTTCAACCTATGGTTTCAAATGTTGCAACAAACGAAAAAGAGTGGAGCGCGAACCAATTTTAAAAGGTAAATTATATGATGTAATGTCTACTCTTGTCCGTATGCTAAGCAATATGCCTAAGTGGTTTTGTGTAAAAACGGTATGCATTTGTGGGATTGTCTTCAAATCGTTTTCAGGGAACATGATAAAAAGGTTTGCGTCTTGGGCCTGACATCATTGCTCCCACTGCCTGCCGATCAAATGCCAATCGAAGCATTGGAGCGTATATTCAAGTCCACTCTAGACCTGCTTGTTGCCTATAAGGATCAAATAGCAGGTTTTTGCATGCGACTTTAACTTCAATTAAATTGATTCATCTTTGCCATTTGTCTCAATTTTTGTATACATGCATTATATGTGACATATAGTTATTTACATAAATTTGGCTATTTATGTGTTTGCAATTACTTGGTTAACCTACATAGCTGGTGAAAAGGAGGAAGAGGAAGAAGGAGATGATGATATGGATAATTTTCTAACCGACGAAGAAGACAATGATGGTGATGATTCTGACAAGGATATGGGGGCTGGGGATAGAGATGAAGCTGACAGCATTAAACTTCAAAAATTGGCAGCGGATGCTCGGGTTGGTATTTCTTATATTCAGATTCTTCTAAGTTTCTGTATATGATATGACTATTTTAATTTAATGGCATCAGTATTTTCACAAGGTATATGACTATTTTAATTTAATGGCATCAGTATTTACACTCATGCAAATGCAGGCGAAGGCTTTCCGCAGCGTGGAATTTGATGATGACTCAGATGATGATTTCAGTGACGACGAAGAAGAATTGCAGTCACCACTTGATGATGTTGACCCTTTTATCTTCTTTGTGGAAACTATCAAAGGTAATCCCTTGACTTGAACCCATACGATGTTGATTGTGTGTTTACTCCTTGTATGTGTATTTTTTTTTATTGTAGGTCTTCAAGCATTGGATCCTCTGAGATTACAGAACCTCATGCATACACTTGATTTCCATTACCAAGCCTTAGCAAATGGTGTCGCCCAGCATGCTGAACGCAGAAGAGTAGAGATCGAAAAGGAAAAGTTGTCGAAGGCCGCAGAAGCAGCTGTTCGTGCCTCATGACGCACACATCTCAGAGTTATTTGCTTATTAAGGGATTGAAACATTCATGAAGATTGGTTACTTGGAGTTTGAGTTGCTTCAATGGTTTTCGCGGACAATGTGTCCAGATGGGTAGGAGCTCTCATTCATTACACCTCCCCCAAAAGGCTTATACGGGATCAGATTCCGTACATCGACGTGCAGGTTAGAGATTAGGTTTTCTCATCTGGTTCTTTTGTGTTCTTCTATATCAGAAGACACAAGTTTCCAGCTCTTTGGTTCATGCAGGGTGTTCTGCATTTGAATCTTTTTTTATATACAAAAAAGAAAGTTTCATGTCAAGACTGTCATACTGTATACAAACCCACGCACCCCCTGCCTGATTTGGTGGATAAGGAAACAACCATTTTTGCGATGACAGCCAAGTGCATCTGGATTGGCGGTGGAGTGTATTATTTACTGTTCTTTTGCAGAGTTCCGGGTCCGCGTCCGGCAAGGTATCTCATGGTTCCGGTAAATTTGTAATCTTTTGATTGGCTGTGCCTCCATAAAATGTTTTGTTTGGTTTCCTTTTGGGAGGTTGATTCATGCTGAGAGATGAGTTTGAACAATGTAAAAAGGAGTATTCGTTTAAGAAGCTGAGTTGATGGCTTTCTTGCTGCTACCCATTTTTGTTCTTTTTCTGGTTAAATCAGTGTTCGAGAAAGTCATGGGCGGTTAGGGTCCACTTAGTGCCTAGGCGGTCTAGGCACCCGCTTAGTCGCTATTGAGAGGGCACTTATGCCGCATTCGGGCAGGTCGCGACTGCCCAAATGCTTAGGCGGTGCATAGGGCGGGCTGGGCTTTGGGTATTACAACTAGTAGAATTACTTTGAAAATCTACCAGGCGATGGGAAACCTGCAGACAAACAAGAGACTCATGCAAATATGGAAACAT